>JAJLRB010000152.1:0-27496 GCA_020976825.1 Odocoileus hemionus
TTCCGCCATAACTTACCTTACCACAATTTTTACAGAACCCCCTATTATGTCACACCCTTTGGTGACACCCCAAATCCCTATATAAATTTCACCAGTGATTTCACATCCCCTATTTCCCCCAAAAACCCCCCTTTTTTTTCCCCCCCCCCTTTTTTAAAAAAACCCCCAACAAAAACCCCCGTTTTTTCAACACATACCCCATTTTTTCCCTCCACTTCTATACACAAAAACACAGTTTACACTGATGGAACAACCCCCCCATCTTTTTACCCCACCGTTTTTCACACAACCTTAATTAAACAACCAGCGGGGAAAATTCACAAACGTGCATAACCAAAGGGATCAAACCCCAATTTAAAAGTCAACCACCTTTTTAGACCACACGGAATTGTTTATTCCACTTAAAGAAAACATCCTCATTAAGAATCCAAAAACCCATTTTTGTACAAAAGATTTTACATCTATACTATTTGTCACCAATGATTGTTTTCCCCTTTTTAAAAATCCTTGAATGTAGACATCAACCAAATTTTAAAAAAACATATATTTACTCCATTTTTACATTCAGAAAAAAAGTGTTAAAATTTTTTAGAAAATTTATTTGTTTTATTTTAAATAATTTAATTTAAAATAATAATTTTATAATAAAAAATAAAAAAAATTTTTTTAAATACATCCCCCCCGCATTGCCCCTGTAAACCCGTTCCCCCAAAAAATCTTATGTTCTACAACATTGACTCCAACCCCCTTTTTTTTCCCAAAATAAAACATAAAAAACCACCCCTTTTTTTTCAACCATTTATCATCACTTTTAAAATCATAATTTACACAAATTTATCCCCAAAACAAGCCCTTTTTAAACTCCATCTCACCCACAAATTACCTCCTTTTATTTTAAAAAAAGGTAAAAAAAAAACCCCCCCCCCCACCCACACAAAAACAATAATTTTGAAATATTATCATGACTGGGAAACTTAAAGACCCAAATTTATGAAAAAATTTTAAATTTTTAAAACCCCAAATAGACCAACCTAATTCTGACAACACACCTATTTTACATCACACCCACATATTTACCACAACCCCTTTATCGTGTCCCACATTGGGGTCAACATAACTAGGGAATACACTTCTATTTAAAAAACCCTCAATTTAAAAAAAACCAATTCACAATTTTTAATCAACTCATTTTAAAAACAACTCTTATGAATCAAACCCTAATTAAAAACCCCAATGTATTCCCCCAACCCCTAAATTTTGCCCCATTATTTCCCCAACCCCCCTATTACTTTTTAAAACCCTGAAAAATCAACCACTTAAAAGGGGAAAAAAACACCAAACATCACCCCCTTTTGCTCACCCACTTTAATTTTTCATCACTTCCCCCTAACCCCCGCCATTTTTTGGGTTTACCCCCTATCGTGGTTCCCCCCCAAAATGAATTTCACCAGTAAAGGAACATACACTTTTATCCAAAACCCCTATGAGACATACCTTTTTTGGAGAAACCCTTTGGGGAAAACATTTTGCATACAGAAAAATCCCCCAAAACCCAAAACCAAAAAACGTTTTTTTAACCCCCCTCACTGAAACACCCAATTTTGTATGCAATTTTCCCCAAATCACACCCCTTTTTAAAACCTCAAAACCAACTTGCTGACTAATCCTTAAAATAAAACTACAACCCCTTATTTCAAATACTAAATTTTAAATCCACCCTATTGCTCACCCGTATTGGGGGAAAAATCCACCATGTGAACCCAACACCCCTTCTTCCCCCCAAAAATTTTAAAAAACACACCCCCTTTTAAACTAACCCCTTATGGCAAGGACTATCAAAACACACCCCACTTTAACCAAAACCACCCCGGGTTTTAAACCCCTACATACTTTCACCTTTTTTAAAAAAACATAATCATTTTTAAAAACCCCTTAAACTTTAATTTTTAAAAAAAACCCAAAAACCATGTATTGAATTTCACAGGGGGAATACAAAACCCAAAAAATTAACCTATGTATTTTAACACAAAAAAATTGAAAAAACACTTATGAAAATCAAACCCACACAAGGGGAAAACAATGGCACCAATTTTAAAAAAACTTTTTAAAAATTACTTTTTAAACCCCTGGCAACCATTTGTTTTACTAAACCCCCAAAAAAACCCCCCTGTCCTCAACCAATTTGCGAAACTTTAAACACATTACTCCGGGGCCCCAACCCCTCTTTTAAAAAACCAAACCCTTTTTAGCCCAACCCTATTAAAAATCACATGGAAAAATTTTCCATTATCCAAAAAATTTCCCCTTTTTAAAACAAACCCATATGGCATCCCTGACTTTCCCCCGAATCAACCACTTTTTAAAATTTTTCTCCCTTTTTAACATTTAGAAATTATTCATTTCGTTTCTACACCCCACTAGTTTATACAAACTATTTAAAATGATAAAACCAATTTACAACAGTTGGTTTACACCCCTTTATATAACCCCCCCGGGCCCCCAAAAAAATTTTTATCAACCCCTTAAAATCATTTCCCTTAATAAAAAAATCATTTATAAATTTACTCACCCCCTCTTATAAACCCATTTTGCAACCCCTTTTTAAAAACAACCCAAATTTCCCCCCCAATTTTTCCCGTTCTTTAAAAAACCCCCCTGAAATCCACCGAATTTTTGAATCATCCAACGGTGACCCCCTTTCCCTTTTACAGAACCCCCTTTAAACACAACCTCTTTATACCCCAAATCGCAATGTATAATCATTTCACTCTGTGATTCACATCCCCTTTAAAAACCACAAAATTTACATCCCTTCAGGGACATCATACCCACCTTTCCCTCACCCAATGTACTTTGCACACTACCTCATGAACACTCCATTCAAAAATAAAAACAAGTAACATCAAACCGTAAAAAACCCCCACCCCTTTTTTTTTTCCAATTGTTTTTTAAAGCACAACCCTTTTTGAAAACCCCTCCATATGGGGGCAAACCTTAAAGACTCCCCCATAATTTTTTCCCACTTTTTGTGTCACCCCACCCTTTTGGGATACTTCAACCCTTGAAAAAGAATCCACTTGAAAAAATCAACCCCCTTAACTCAAACCCCTTTTTTAAAACTTCAACCCCGTTTTTTCCACGTAACTTGTTGTATACATCCCCCCTATTATGTTAACATCTTTTTAAAAACTTTAAAAATACCATTTTAAAAAAAACCCTTCACTTATTTACAAGCAAAACTGTACTTGTCCACAACACTTTTCCCTGAACCTTGGTGTTGAATCACACCAATTTAAAATTTTCATTTAACTCTAACCTCACATCCCTCATTTTTTGATTCACACCAATTATTTATACAAAAATCCCCAAAAAATTCCCCCTTCGCCCTTTCCCCCCTGTGTATCCCAAAAAACCTATAATCCTGGCAACTTTAATTCAAAACCCAATTTTTTATCACATCCCCTTCTTCCACACCATTTATTTTACACCCTTTCTCAAAAACATCCCCTGAATTCTGAAACAACACTATATCCCCAAAAAAACAAAATTTTTTGATCCACCCAATTTTAATCCCCCCTTTTTGCCAAAAAAAAATTTAAAACACCCCCACTTTTCCCCCCCACCCTTTTTGATGACATAATTATTAGCATACATGGCATAACCAAGACCCCAAACCCCATAGAACATCAATAAATTTTTTTTTGACATCAACCAATTAATTAAAGACACAATACTTAAAACAAAACCCATTTTCATCCACCCCTAATTTGAATCACCCCCCCCCCCCCTTATTTAAACAAAAATTTTATCATAACTTACAATTTTATGACACCCTACCACATAAGAAACAATCCAATTTATGCTCAACCAAAATTTAGACATCACCCCACTGATCGAAATTTCCCGAAAAGTGCATAACCCCCGGGAATGATATCCCCCCTAATATATACCTCCCCCTTTAAAATTTTGCCCTCAACCCCCCCCATTACTTTTAACAAAACCCCAAAATTGAATACAACCACATATGTGTGACATATTGATCAAAGACTACATATCTTTTTCTCAAAACCACTTTTTTTTTTGACACACTCCCTTTTTTAAACCCCCCCGTTTTTTTCAATTTCATTTCACCTTTGTATTAAAAAACACCAAAAATTGGGGCATCATTCCTAATTTACCCCCTTTTTATCTAAACATGGGTTAAACCCCCTTTAAAAAATCCTTTGCAACAAAACTCACATAAACCCCTTTTTGCAAACCACGTTTTTTTTCCCCCCCCCCGTTGAACACCCACTGCTTTTTTTGCAATTTCTTCCAAAACCACCCACTTTTTTCCCCAAAAAAAAATATGGGCATCGACTATTAAAACCCTCACATCAACTTATCTTAAACACGACTTTGAATCACAACCCTATATGAAAATACACCTTTAAAAACCACCATGTAAAAACCCCTAACGTGTTTACAACACGTGACAAATCACACCCCGTGGAAACTACCCCAAAAACACAACTTTAAAAACACCCTATTATGAAAAAACCCCGGCTTAGGCCCAAAAGGACCAAAAAAAATCTTTAAAATAAAAAAACTTTAAAAACCCCTTATTTTGAATCAACCACTTATATAAAAATACCCACTTGTTTATGAACCAATTTGTTTTAAAAAATTTCACATTTTAATGCAACACACCACTAAAACATCACAAAACTTTTTTGGGGAAAAAACCCCATTAGGAAAAACATTATGAAAACCCACCAAAAAACCAAAAAATTTTAAAAACAAAACTCTACAATATATCAACCCGCACCCAGTTTAGACACCCAAAATATAAATTTAACCCACATGGTCCCGACAACACAACTTTTCGTTAAAAAAATTTTCCCCCCCCCAAACCTTTTAATTTTACCTTTTCCCCCCCAAAATTTAAAAATTTCCCCTGGGGGCCTCCCTATGACATTCATAAACCCCCTTTTTGACAACAATCCTTAATATTTAAATCAATGACTCTACCATTAAAACACACACTTACATTTCCCCCTTTTGACACCTTTACTAATGTATTTAAATTTCATTTCAACACACAAACTACTTTTTACATATTCACTTTTTTTGGAAAACCCTGTTATACAATTTTGCATTTTCCCCCCCTTTTTTCACAAAATTTTTTTCCCCCCAAAAAATTAAAATTTCATCAAAAGGGTTTAAACCACCCACAAAATTTTTGAAAATTTTTAAATGACTCAAAATCCCCCTTTTTTTCAAAATTGCATCACCCCTTTGGATCAAACCCCATTTTTCCCCCACCCACTTATTGTGCACAACACCCACCCATCATTTTTCCCCCAAATTTTATTAAACGCCTTGTGGACCCCCCAATATTTGGACTATAACCCCTTAATACACAAACGCTCCCTTTTGACACCCCACCGGGTATGTATGACTCAATTTTTTATTTACACCCCTTTTACAAACCCCTTTTTTAATTTCCCCCCCAATTTTTATCAACCAATTTTGACACCCCAATTTTTTTGTCATCACATACTTGTTAAAAAACCACTTTTTAATAAACCCACACATGTTGACATCTTTTGCATTTTAAAAATCAATCCCCTCTTTTTTTTCACCTTTTAAAACCCCCCCTTTTAAAACACACCGTAGAGCAAAAAACACTATAATTAACCCCCCAATCTCATAAAACCCCTTAAAATTAAAGTCACAAACCCCCTTTTTATTCAAAATTGCATTTTTACCCCCTAAAAATACAATCCTACTTTTTCATCAAACCCTTTTTTAAAAAAATTCAAAAATTTTTACATCAACCAGTTTTTATCCCTCCCCGAATTATATACTAATTTTTTATGGGTTCACACATTTAAAATCAAAATCCATTTTATAAAACACTATTAAATTTTTTTTGGAAGAAATTTCCCCCACCCCTTTACATCCCCATTGGGATTTGCAACAAACATTGTTTAAACACAATCACCAAACCCCCCCCAAAATTTTTGGAAAACACCCCAAATTCTTTTGCAGAAATGCATTAAAAAAATCACCCCCCTATTTTTCCCCCTTATTTTATCAAACCCCAAAAAATGTTTTGACAACTTATTTTAAACAACCCCTTTTTTATGGCATCCAATATCATCGCACATCCCTTTTTATGAATTTTACACCTTGGATCACACTTCCCTAATGAACAACACTAAAACCCATCACAAAACAAACCATTTATTGCCCTCCACCCCCATTCAAAATTTTTGGGGGAAAAAAGTATAATAAACCCCCTCCCCCCTTATACACCCAAAACCCAAAATTCATCAACATTATATAAAACCAGTCTATGAAAAACCCCTTATGTGACTCAAAGTTATTTTTTAAAACCCTACCAAATTTTTTTTTAACCCAAAATAATTATGAAAAAAACCGCCAATTCCCAACCACATATTGAAACACCCCCAATTAATTTTCCCCCCCCGTATTTACATCACAAAAAAATGGAAAACCACTTTAAATTAAAACCAAACTTTATAAAACCAACAAATATGACATCCCAAAGCTCAAATTTTTTTTCCCCCAAACCCCCCTTTAAATAAAACCCTAAAATGACAAACCCACTTTAATGTTTCTCCCACCCATGATTTTCCCCCCTTTGTGCCTCAACCCCAAACCATTTTTTTACACCCTGTAATATACATCACACCCCCAAATTTTGAATCTTGCACGCTGAACACAACCCCTTCTTTAAACCCCAAAAAATTTTTTATAATCACTTCCCCCTTTCCCCGCCACCAACGTGTCCCCCCCGATGGTATACCCAAAAAATGATATTACATCCCAGAACTTGACATCAATTTAATTTTTTCCAATACCACTTTTAAACAAAGGGGGGATGCACCACTTTAAAAAACATCCTTTCATACAGAAACCCCCAAACCCCCCTTTTATGAAACCACATATTTTTTACACCCCATCACACACTGAAAAACCCCTTTTTTTAAAATTTTTTACTGTACAAACACCCACTTTTTTGCCCTCAAACCAAAAATTTGGAAAACATTAAAAAACCCAAAACACCCAAATTTAAACAAAAACCTGAAACCAAAAACCCCTTTAAGAAACCCTTAAGGGGAACTATACACTACTTTTTACATCCCAAACCCCTAAATTTGCACAAAACACTTAAAATCCACCCAAACTTTAAACCCAAAAACGCCTAACATCCTTGGGAACCCAAAATCACACCCCTTTTAAACAAAACCCCCTTAGCTTTACGGCAATTATGCATCCATACCCATTCAGAAACAACCAAAAAACAAACCTTTTTTTAACATCACGCCCCCTTTTAAAAAAAAAAACAACCCACTTTTTTGACACCTCTGGAAAGCATTTCACAGTGTACTTCAACACAAACAGTTAATCACCCACTTTTTTTGGAACAACAAAATTATTGCTAAATGAAAAACATTAAATTTTCCCCAGCAAAGGAAAAAACCCAATTTTTTTTAAAATTTCCTTAAACCCCTGTTTGTAACCTTTCCACTTTTTTGAAACATTTATATTGACTCACCCACCTTTTTCACCCAATTCATCTACTAAAAATTCTCCTCAAAACCCCTCTAATTCCCCAAAAACTTGTCCAACATCACACCAAAAGGAAAAACCCGGGGGAAAATTTTAAACCACATATACTTTCTTTCCCCATTTTTACAAAAACCATTTTTATAACACAGCCCTTTTTAACACAAAAAATCATTCCCTCTGGGTCCCCTTTCACAAAGGAACCCAAAAATTTATGCACACCACTTAATGACAAACTACTTTATAGGATAAAAAACCCGTGTTTGAAATTCGCCTTTGCCAAGGAAAAAACCCCCCCGAACAAAAAACAATTTTTTTTTTCACCCAAATTTTATTCACAAACCCAGGGGGGAACCCTCATTTACCAAAAAAAACATAATTAAAATCAACCATTTTTTCATCACAAACCCCCTTAGACAATCTTTAATAAGTCACATACCACTTCAGGCATGACATCACACCCTCTCTAATCATACGTCGCACCAAGTGTATCTTTGTCATCACATACTCTCAGCTGCGATATCACATCCCCACTTCTGTATGACATCACACGCCACTAATGTGTGACAAGATCAGATACACTGTAAGAACATCACATCCACTGCTTTTTCATGCGACACTACAGTGACTTATGACAGCACAACCTCTATTGATGCTGAAACCACATCCAGTATGCAGGGGCAACATATGCACACTACACATGTGACATCACAGCCAGTAATCTGGGTCATCACACCACTGTATTGACAATGTCACAAAAAACACACCCACACACCTTTGTATGACTTCACACTTGGCATATGTATAGCATCGATCTATCGCACTGTAGAAGAAAACACATCCTCACATTATGACATCAAACCACCATTTTTTAAGACTTCACACACAGTATTATTTCACATCGTATCCACGGTATCTGTGTCATCACATCCACTGTATTGGGATGATATCATACCATCTGTATTTATGAGATCTCTATCGACTATGTATGACGACATCATATCCATTGTATAAAAATCAACATCATAATCACTAATCTATTTGTAGCATCGCAGAAACTGTATCTGTGTCTCACACACACAGGCTTTCCATCGCATATCACAACCTTGGTATGTATGACATCACACCAACTATAATGTTTAACATCATATACACTCTATAAGGCCTCACATCACATCCACATTTTATGAGATCACACCACATTACTTATGACAGCAAATGCACTGTACACATGATATCATCCCACTATCTGACATTGCAATCCACTGTATCTGTGTCATCACAACCACTCTATTGATGATCTCTGGACAACTGTATATATGACATCACACCCAGTTTATGTATGGCAACTTATGCACAATTATACATAACGTCCACATCCACTCTTTATGATTTCACACCATTGTAGTCATCACATTACATCCACTGAATTCATGATATCACACACACTATATAATATGACATCACACACAAGACAACACGATGTTATATATCTGCCATAAAAGCTCACCACTATTATCTGACACTGCATCCATTGTATCTGGGTCAACCGATCAAACCAGTGTATCAATTAACACCCAACATCCACTCTCTGGATCACATCACACACACTATATGTATGACATCATATTCAATATGCATGACATGGCATGAAACTCTATGACATCAGAACCCCTATATGTATGACATCACATCCAGTATATTTATGACATCATATCCAATATAATGATATCAGAACCACACACTGCTTCATGACAACACAACGGCTATTCTGACATCACACCCACTATAATTTGACATCACATCTCCACTGTATCAGTGTCGTCACATGTCCGCTGTATCGATGACATCACAACAAGTATGGAAGTCATCACCACTTGGCATATAGTATGACACCATACACATTCTACAAGAAATCACATTCACAATTTATGACATCAATGCTCAGTATTTATGACATCACCACCACTGCATTCATGAATCAGGATCTCCTATATATGTGACATAACATCCACGGTGAATGACATCTCATTCCCCTACACCTATGATATCACACCCACTCTATGTGTCATCATCACAGCCCAATGTATCTACTATATCAAAAAAACCAGTGTACATATGACATCGCACAGCCACTATATGTGTGACATCATATGCACTGCATATGACATCACATCCATTCTTTATGACCGTCACACCACTTTATTTTGACATCACTTCCACTCTATGTCCTCACGTCCACTGTATACGTGTCATCACACTCAACACTATCGATGGTATCACGGCCAATATATGTATGATATCACATCCAGGAGCCTTATACGTGTGACATCATATCCACTATATTTATGCAGTGATACACACTATGTAATGACATCACAACACTGCACAATGTGTTGATGACACCACATACTAGGCATATTGTGACATCATTTGCACTACAGAAGACGTCACATATACTCTATTACAGCAAACCACAGTATTTTTGACATCACATCCACTTCCGGCATGACATTTCAAACCCAGTGTATCTTTGTCATGACAATTTCTTCACTGATTATCACACACCACATTTTGTATGCCATCAAACCAACAATATGCGTGACTCCTATGCATATATACGAAATCTCATCCACACCTTGAGTCTTCAGACTACTGTACGTTAAAGTGAACATCACAACCTCTTATATATGAAACTACATCCATTGTATATAGGGCAAAATCACATACACTACACATGTGACATCGACAACCACTAATCTGTGGTCAGTCACAACGACTGATATTACAACTGAAACATCACACCCACACGTCGTAACTGTTGTATTACATCACACTCGCCATATACATGGCGACTTGGCACTATACACAACATCACACTCCTCACTTTATGACATTAAAACCACCGGCCTTATGGCATCACGAGGACGGTATCATGACATCACATCCACTCTTATTCATGAAATCACACCGCACTGTATATGACATCACATACACTATACTTGTGACATCACAGGCCCACTGTATCTATAACAACACACTACTATGTTTTATGACATCATACTCAGTGTATATGACATTTCACATGGTGTATGAATGACAACACAACCACTGTATCCGACATCACAACCTACTGTATCTGTGTAATCACCCAACTTGATTGACGGTATGAAACACGAAGTATGTATGAAATCGACAACACACAGCATGTAGGACACAATAGGCACTGTATATGACATTACATTGCACTCTTGATGACATCATATCGGTGTTTGTAAGCCATGGCAGTAGGCACTATGTTTATGACTTCATATCCACTATATATGATCTCACCACACTGTGTAGATGACAACAAAAGTTCTGTATCTGACTTGAAACGCATTCTCTCTGCCACCACACCCACTCTATATGTCACTCACACCCCAGCTCTGTACTCGAAGAGATCACACCAACTATGTAAGACATCACGAGGTGGCATATGTATGCCATCTGGTGCACTAACATGACATCATATCCACACTTTATGACAACAATCCTTAGTATATTATGACATCACATGCACTCTACTCATGACATCACAGCACTACATAGACATGTGGTCTACTCTGTAGTGTTGTGACAGCACATTCACTATACGTATCGTGTGACTTCTCACAATGACAGTTTCGATGACATCACACACACAATTCGTGTTCTGGACATTTCTACATTTATATGGCATAAAACCCCAGTGTTATGACAATGACAGCCATTGCGTGCTTCACAGCCACTAATGTCTGAATATCACACACCTCTGTATCTGTGTCATTCACACTGAAATGTATCGATTTTTCATCAAAAAACAGTGTGAAACTTGTGTTGACATCATTCCACTTAATATATGAAATCATATGTGATACATATGACATCACATCCACTCTTTATGACCATCACACCACCTTTTAACATCACGTCCACTCTATATGACATCACTCCATTATATCTGACCTCACGTCCACTGTCTCTGTTGTCATCAATCACACCCACCCCAATCCGATGGTAGCTCAGCCAAATATTTGTATGATGATCACATCCAGTCTACGTGTGACCTCTTATCCACTATATTTTGTGGATATGATACCCACTATATATGGACATCACAAACCTCGGTGTTGATTGACAACCACACTCGGCATATGTTTATGACGGTCATATGCACTAGAGATTGACATCAAGATTTCATGCTCTAAACACACGTCGAACCACAATATTTTTCTGAATGTCACACATTCCACGTCAGGTCAAGACATCATACTCATTCTATCAGACAATTTGCTACCACAGTGTATCTTGGGTGTCCATCACAAACTCTCCGCTGATATCACATCCACTTTTGTATACATCACACCACACATGTGTGATAACATATGCAATGTAAGATAACATCAGCTTGGGCCACTGCTTTTTTCAACTCACTTTTTTCTACTGTACTTATGTACCGACAGCACTACCTCTATTGAATGAAAACCACATCCCAGTATAGGGCAGGGCAACTTTATACACTATACATGTGACCAATCACAGCCAGGGGTAATCCTGAGTCATCACATCACCCACTGTATTGACAATGTCACCCCCACTCTTTGTATGACTTCAACACTTGTTTTTTTCATATGTATAGCATCTATTGCACTATAAGGGGAAGAAAACCCATCCTCATAAATTATGTGACATCAAATCACCATTTTTAAGACATTTTTCACACACAGTATATTTGATATCATATCCCACCGGTATCTTGTGTAAATCACATCCACGTATGGAGGGTAATCTGATATCATACCATCTGTATTTATGAGATTTTTCTCAGGCAACTATGTATTGACGGGGGTGACATCATATGCATTTGTATATTAAACATCATATTCACGGTATATGGTGATTAGGAACGCAGAAATGTATCTGTGTCTTTTCAGGGCAACACTCATTTTTTCCTTTTTGTCATATTCACAACCTTGGTATGTATGACATTCACACCAACTATAGTGGTTTTTATCCATCATATACACTCTAAAAGGCATCACAACGTCACATTTTATGTGATCACACCACATTTCTTTTGGATACAGGCAAATGCACGTGTAATCATTGTTATCCCACTACCCCCCATAATTTTCTGACCATTGCATCCAACTGTAATCTGTGTCATTCAACCAAACCCAATTCTTAATTGGATATGATTCTTCTTGGACAGGCAAAATGCACTGTACTCATTGATTATCCACCTCCCACTATCTGGAACATGCATCCACTGTATGTCTGTGTCATCACAACCATTCTATTGAGATCTCTGGAACAAAAACACTGTATATATGTACATCACACCCAGGGGTTTATGTATGACAACCCCTATGCACTATACATAACGTCACAATCCACTCTTTTATTGGAGATTTCACCCCCCCCACCATGTGTAGGGGTTCATCACATTACCATCCCACTGAATTTCATGGATATCACGCCACACACTATATATGACATCATCCACAAAAGACAAACACGATGTTATATCTGCCCCATTCCACCCACTATATCTGACACTGCATCCATCGTATCTGGGTCATTTCAAAACCCAGGGTATCAATTACACCACATCCACTCTCTGGATCACATCACACACACTATATGTATGACATCATATTCAATATGCATGAAAATGGCATGAACTCTATGACATCAGACCCCTATATGTATGACATGACATCCAGTATATTTATGACATCATATCCAATTTATACATGATATCACACTCACACTGCTTACATGACAACACAACGGTATTCCTGACATCATTCAAACCCACTACATTTGACATCACACCCACTGTATCAGTGTCGTCACAGCCGCTGTATCGATGATCCATCACAACAAGTATTTATGTCATCCACACTTGGCATACGTATGACACCATACACATTTTACAAGAAATCACATTCGCACAAAATTTATGACATCAATGTGCTCAGTATTGATGACATCAACCACCACTGCATTCATGACATCAGATCTCTTATATATGACATTATGTCCACGTGAATGACATATCTCATCCCTACAGACTATGATATCACACCCACTCTATGTGTGTCATCACACCCAATGTATCTACTATCTCAAAACCAGTGTACGTATGACATCACAGACCACTATATATGTGACATCATATGCACTGCATAGGAACATCACATCCACGCTTTATGACGTCACACCACTTTTTATTGATGACCTCATGTCCACGGTACATACGTGTCATCACACCTCACACCTATCGATGGTATCACGGCCATATATATGTTCATGATATCACCCATCCAGTATACGTGTGACTTCATATCCACTATATTTATGCCGTGAGTGTACATCACTATGTATGACATCAACACAACACTCTGTGTTGATGACACCACATAGGCATATTGTGACATCATTTGCACTACAGAAGACGTCACGTATACTCTATTACAGCAAACCACAAGTATATTTTTGACATCACATCCACTTCCGGCATGACATCAAACCCAGTGTTATCCTTGTTATGACAATTTCTTCACTGATATCACACCCACATTTGTATGCCATCAAGAACCAACAATAGCGTGACATCCTATGCACTATTTAGAAACATCACATCCACACCTTGACGTTTTCAGAACTACTGTACGGTATGATTTCACATCCTCTATATATGAAAATACATCCAGTGTAGATGGCATCACATACACTACCCATGTGACATCACAACCTCTAATCTGTGTCATCACAACGACTGTACTGAAACATCACACCCCACTCGTTGTATTACATCACACTTCGCCTTATATATATGGCGACTTAAAACCCCACCCTCAACTCTTGGCGCTATACACACAACATCACATCTCACTTTTATGACATTAAAAGCACACCGGTTTATGGCATCACGTGACGGCATTCATGACATCACATCCACTCAATTCCATGAAATCACATGCCCACTGTATAATGACATCACATACACTATACTTGTGACAATCACAGCCACTGTATCTTTATAACAGCACACCTACTATGGTTATGACATCATACTCAGGTAATATGACAATTCACATGAGTGTATCCATGAATGACAAACACAACCACTGTCATCCGACCCAAACCACAGAGAGCTACTGATATCTGTGGTAATCAACCCAAACTTGATTGACGGTATTTTATTGAAACATATGTATGTATGTGATGAAATCACACCAAACAAGAACAGCATTGCTTAGCGCCCAATAGGGACTGTATATGACATTACATGCACTCTTGATGACATCATACGGGGTTTACAAGCATGGCTATGCACTATGCTATGACCTCAATCTAACTACATATGACTCAACCACACGTGTAGATGACAAAACAAATTCTGTATCTGACTTGAACCCATTCTCTCCTACCGACCCCACCCACTCATATGTCATCACACCCGACTCGTCGAAGACATCACACCAACTAAATAAACCATCACAGATGGCATATGTATGCCATCCTTGCACTAACAATGACTTCATATCCACACTTTATGACAACAATCCTTAGTATTTTATGAACATCACATGCACTCTTCTCATCACATCACAGGCCTACATATGACATGTGGTTCTACTCTGTGTGACAGCACTTTCACATAATGTTGAACTCTCCAAATTGACAGTTTCGATGAACTTCACACAACACAACTTTATGATATATCTACATTATATGGCATAAAACACAGTGTTTTTGACAATTCAGCCATTGCGTGCTTCACAGCCACTATGTCTCATATCAACATCCCACTTATGTTTGTCATCACACCAGAATGTATCAATTTCATCCAAACCGCAGTTTTGAGATGACATCATGTCCACTTAAATATATGAAATCATATGTGATACATATTGAACATACACATCCACTCTTTATGGACATCAACCACCTTATATACATTCATCGTCCACTATATATCGCATCACGTCCACTATCGCACATCTGACCTCGTACACACTGTATCTGTGTCACCACACCCACTCCATCGATGGTATCTCAGCCAATATATGTTTGATATCACATCCAGGGTATAAAACACAATCCATTTATGGACGTGTGACCTCCTATCCACTATTTTTTATGACATGATACCCACTATGTATGACATCACAAACCTCGTGTTGATGACAACCACACTCGACATATGTATGACACATTTGCACGGACAGATGACATCACATCCGCTCTAATCTAAGCAAACCACATATTTTTATGATGTCACATCCACTTCCAGGCATGACATCATACTCACTCTATCAGACATCGCATCCAAGTGTATCTTTGTCATCACATTACTTCTCTCCAGGGATCAATCACAGATCCACTTTTTATGACATCACACCCACTACATGGTAGTGATATCTTATACCACTATAATAACATCACATCCACTGCTTTATAATCATCACAATACTGTACTTATGACAGCACAAACCTCTATATATGAAACCACATCCAGTATGCAGGGAAACATATACACTACACATGTGACATCACAGCACAGTAATCCTGAGTCCCTCACACCCACTGTATTGTCACAATGTCACCCCCACTCTTTGTATGACTTCACACTTGGCATATGTATAGCATCTATTGCACTATAGAAGGAATACACATCCTCACTATTATGACATCAAACCACCCATCTTTTTAAGACATCACACACCAGTATATTTGACATATCATATCCACGGTATCTGTGTCATCACATCCACTGTATGGATGATATCATACCATCTGTATTTATGAGATCTCATCGACTATGTATGATCGGACATCATATCACATTGTATAAAACATCATATTCACATTATTTTTAGCGTCGCAGAAACTGTATCTGTGTCTCACACACACTCTTTCCATCATATCACAACCTTGTATGTTTGACATACACACCAACTATTTGTTTAACATCATATACACTATATACGGCATCACATCACTCATTTTATGACCGATCACACCACATTATCTTATGACAGCACATGCAGACTGTACTCATGATATCACTCCCACTATCTGACATTGCATCCACTGTCATTGCTGTGTCATCACAAACCATGCTCTATTGATGATCTCTGATCCCAACTGTATTATATGACATCTCAACACCCAGTTTATGTTATGGACATCTTATGCACCTATACATAACGTCACATCCACTCTTTATGATTTCACACCATTGTAGTCATCACATTACATCCACTGAATTCATGATATCACACTCACTATATATGACATCACACAACAAGACAACACGATGTTATATCTGCCATCTCACCCTCTATATCTGACACTGCAAAATCCCCAAAAAATTTCCACTGGTATCTGGGTCATCTAAACCAGTGTATCAATTACACCACATCCACTCTCTGGAATCACCATCACACACACTATACTGTATGAATCATATTCAGGTATGCATGACATGGCAATGAACTCTATGACATCAAGACCCCTATATGTCATGACATCGACACTCCAGTATATTTATGACATCATATCCAAATATATATGATACTCAACACATGCTTTCATGACAACACAATGGCTATTCCTGACATCACACTCCACTATATTTGACATCACACACCACTCTACTCAGTGTCGTCACAGCCAGCAGTATCGATGACATCACAACAAGTATGGAAGTCATTCACACTTGGCATACGTATGACACCATACACATTCTACAAGAAATCACATTCACAAATTATGACATCATGTCTCAGTATGACTGACATCACCACCACTGCATTCATGACATCAGATCTCCTATATATGTGACATACATATCCAGACGGTGAATGACATCTCATTCACCATACACCTATGTATATCCAGGCACCCACTGTCTATGTTGTACATCACAACCACTCATGTATCTACTCTTATGGCAAACACTCGTGCTCTATGTATGACATAACAGCCACCGATATGTGACATCATATGCACTGCATATGGACATCACATCCACTGCTTTATTGACGTCACACCCACTTATTTGATGACATCATATCCTCACTGTATCTGCGTGTCATCACACACACCCTATCGATGGTATCACGCAGCCTATATATGTATGATATGCTCATCCATGTAAGATACATGTCTCCACATTCATATGGACCAGCTATGTTTTATGCCATGAATACACACTATGTATGATACATCACAAACACTGTGTGTTGTATGACACCACACTAGCATTGTCTTGTGACAGCTTGTGCACTACAGGAGTCGTCACTTATAATCTAATTACTGCAAAACCACTGTATTTTATGACAATCACATCCACTTCAGGCATGACGATTCACCACCCACTGTATTCTTTGTCATGACTATTTCTTCACTGATTTCACAACCACATTTGGTTTAATTTTTTTGGGGGGGGGGGGCCATTCAAACCAACAATAATGCGTGACATCAAACATCGCTATTTCACTATATATAACATCACATTTTACTACCTTGAGTTCTTCAGACTACTGCTACTTATGACATCACACCTCCGGACAATATAGGAAACCCCCCTTATCATCAGTATATAGGGCAACATATAACACTACACATGTGAACATCACAACCACTTAATCTGTGTCATCACAACCACTGTATTGACAACATCATCACAACACTCGTTGTATTACATCACACTCGCCATATATATGGTGACTTGGCACTATACACAACATTACCTCCTCCATTTTATGACATTAAAAGCACCGGTTTATGGCATAACGTGACCGGAATTCATGACATCACATCCACTCAATTCATGAAATCACATTCAATGTATATGAATACATCCCATACACTATACTTGTCTGACATCACAGCCACTGTATTTATTACAGCACACCTACTAATGTTTATGACATCATACCAAAACGTGTATATGACATATTCACATGGTGTATGAATGGACAACACAACCACTGTATCTGGACATCACAGCTACTGAATCTGTGTAACTCACCCCGACATTGATTGACGGTAAGAAACAGTCTATGTATGTATGAAAATCATACCCACAGCATGTAGGACTCCACAATTAGGGACTCTATATGATATTACATGCACTTCTTGAATGACAATCATATCGGGGTTGTGTAAGTCATGGCAAGCACTATGTTTATGACATCATATCACTATACACTAATGCAATCTCACCACACTGTGTAGATGACAACACAAGGTTCTGTATCTGACTTGAAACCCATTCTCTCTACCAACCACACCCTCTTATATGTCATCACACCCAACTCTGTCGAAGACAATCACACCAACTATATAAGACATCACAGGTGGCATATGTATGCCATCCTATGCACTATACATGACCTCATATCCACACTTTATGACAACAATCCATTAAGTAATTTATGACATCACATGCACTCTTCTCATACATCACAGGCACTACATATGACGATGTGAGGTCTTTCTACTGTGTGGTGACAGCACTTCACTATATGTGTGACTTCTCACAATGACAGTTTCGATGACATCACACACACTATACGATTATGATATATCTACATTATATGGCATAAAAACACAGTGTTTTGACAATTCAAGCCATTGCGTGCTTCACAGCCACTATGTCTCGATATCACCCCCACTGTAATCTGTGTCATCACACTGATGTATCAATTTACCATCAACCCAGTGTATGTATGACATCACATCTCCACTAAATATATGAAATCAAATGTATACATATGGAACATCACATCCACTCTTATGACATCACACCACCTTAATGACATCCAGGCACGTACCACTATCTATATGCGCATCACTCTCCATTATATCTGACCTCACGCCACTGTATCTGTGTCACACACCACCCCAGTCGATGGTATCATCAGCCAATACATATGTATGATATCACATCCAGTTAACTGTGTGACCTCATATCCACAAGCGCGTATTTGTGATCATGATTACCCACACTATGTATGAATCACAAACCTCGGTGTTGTGTACATCCACACTCGGCATATGTATGACATCATTTGCACATCTATAGTTGACATCACATCCGCTCTATCACAGCAAACCACATTTATTTATGATGTCACATCCACTTCAGGCATGACATCATATCACTCTATCAGACATGCGCACTAGTCTGTAGTCTTTGTCATCATCAATACCTTTCGCTGGATCTATCACATCCACTTTTGTATGACATCACACCACATACATGTGTGAATATCATATGCACTGTAGAGAACGACATCACCATCCCACTGCTTTTTTCATCACACTAACTCTGTACTTATGACAGCACAACCTCTATTGATGAAACCACATCCAGTATGCAGGGCAAGACATATACACTTACCATGTGACATCACAGCCAGTAATCTGAGTCATCACAACCACTGTATTGACAATGTCACCCCCACTCTTTGTATGACTTCACACTTGTCATATGATTATATGCATGCTATTGCATCTATATAGAAGAAACCCATCCTCATATTGATAGACATCAGAATCACCTTTAATGACATCACGTACACAGTATATTTGATATCTATATACTCCAACGGTATCTGTGTAGATCCACATCCCACTGAGTTAATGATATCATACCAACATCTCTGTATTTACCCCCCCCCCTGAGGATTCCTCAGCAACTATGCTATGTAACGACAATCGTATGCAGTTGTATAAAACATCTCATATTCCCACGTTATTGTTAGCCGAACAGCCAGAAACTGTATCATGTGCTGTCTCAGATACATTTTCTACGCGTTCACTTTCCTTCTATCCCCGACAACCTTGGTATGTCATGACATCACACCAACTATATGTTTAACACGCGACTATATCACTCTATAAGGCATCACATACCATCATAGGTAATGTGATCACACCACATCTTCTTTTGACAGCAAATGACACTAGTACTCATGATATCACTCCCCACTACCTGACATTGCATCCACTGTAACTGGTGTCATCACCAACATTCTAGATTCTAAAAAAAATTGATGAATCTCTTGCAAACACGTGTACTCAATATAAGACATCACATCATCCACTGTATTTAGCATTCGAACTTACACCATTCTATTGATGATCGTCTGCCAACAACTGTATATTATGCCCATACAATTAACGTCACATAACGTCACTCCACTCTTTATGATTTCACACACATTGTAGTCATCACATTACATCCACTGAATTCATGATATCACCCACACTATATATGACATCACACATAAAGACAACACGATGTTTATATCTGCCATAAATCACCCACATATCTGTCGATCTGCATCCATCAGTATCTGGGTCATCCAAACCTCAGCCGCGTATCAATTACACCACATCCACTCTCTTCTGGATCACATCACACACACTATATGTATGGACATCATA
Source organism: Odocoileus hemionus (assembly GCA_020976825.1). Classification (NCBI taxonomy): domain Eukaryota; kingdom Metazoa; phylum Chordata; class Mammalia; order Artiodactyla; family Cervidae; genus Odocoileus; species Odocoileus hemionus. Next base: position 21,073 of record JAJLRB010000152.1, read on the forward strand.
TTCAAATGCATGACATGGCAATGAACTCTATGACATCAGACCCCTATATGTATGACATGACATCCAGTATATTTATGACATCATCTATCCAATATACATGATATCACACTCACAGTAGCTTACGTATACAGACAACACAACGGCTATTCCTGACTATCCACACTATCCCACTATATTTTGACATCACACCCACTGTATCAGTGATCACGTCACAGCCGCTGTATCGATGACATCACAACAAGTATTTAAGTCATCACACTTGGCATATACGTATGACACCATACACAATTCTACAAGAAATCACATTCACAAATTATGACATCAATGCTCAGTATTGATGACAATATCACCAACACTGCATTCATGACATCAGATCTCTATATATCACATATATGGTCCACGGTGAATGACATCTCATCCCCTACACCAATGTATCACATACACCCACATTCTGTGTGTCATCCTCACACCCAATGTATCTACTATATCAAAACCAGTGTACGTATGACATCACAGCCACTATATATGTGACATCATACGCACTGCATAGGACATCACATCACGCTTTATGATGACGTCACACAACTTCTATCATTGATACGTGACCTCATGCTCCACGACGGTTATACGTGTACATCACACTGTTTGTGGCTCACGTGGACCCTATCAAAATTACGTCGTGGGATCACGGCCAATATATGTATAATCACATCCAGTTAATACGTTGACATCATATCCACTATATTTATGCGTGATACACACTAATGTATGACATCACAACATTTGTGTTGATGACACCACACTAGGCATATTGTGACAACCTTTGCACTACAGAAGACGTCACGTTATACTCTATTACAGCAAACCACAGTATTTTTGACGATCACATCACACTGCTCCGGCATGACATCAAACCCAGTATTTATCCTTTTGTTATGACAATTTCTTCACTGATATCACGACGGCCACATTTTTGTATGCCATCAAACCAACAATAATGTTGTTGACATTCCTATGACACTTATTTTAGAAATCACATCCACACCCTTGAGTTTCAGACTACTGTAACGTATGAATGATCACATCACTCTATATATGAAACTATCCATCCCAGTGTAGATGGCGATCACATACACTACCCATGTGACATCACAACCACTAATCTGTGTCATCACAAACGACTAGTATTCTGAAACATCACACCCACTCGTTCCGGTTATTACATCACACTCGCCAATATATATTGGCGACTCTTGGCGCTATACACAACATCACATCGCCTCCTTTATGACATTAAAAGCCACCCGGTTTATGGCAATCAGTGACGGCATTCATGACCATCACATTCACTCAATTCATGAAATCACATGCACTGTATTATAGACATCACATACACCTGAAATACTTTGTGACATCACAGCCACTGTCCAATTTATAACAGCATCACACCTACTGAATGGTTATGACATCATACTTCAGTGTATATGACATTTCACATGGTGTATGAATGACAACACAACCACTGTATCCGACATCACACGCTACTGTATCTGTGTATACACACCCCAAACTGATTGACTGGTATGAAACACTCGCTATGTTATGTATGAAATCACACAGGAGCAGCATGTAGGACACAATAGGGACAGGTTGATATAGCGTGTGACATTACATGCGACACTCTTGATGACATCATATACCGGAGCGTTTATCAAGCCATGGCAAGCACTATGTTTATGACATCATATTCTACTACAATGATCTCAACCACACTGTGTAGATGACAAAACAAATTCTGTATCTCACCCGGACTTCAGAACCCATTTTCTCTCTTACCACCCACCCACTCTAAATGTCATCACACCCACTCTGTCGTAATGACAACATGTACACCAACTAATGTAGACACGAATCACAGATGGCATAGAATGTATGCCATCCTGTGCACTATACATACATCATATCACACTTTATGACAATACGAATCCTTATGCATATTTTCCATGACATCACAATGCACTCTTGTATCTTGCAATCAGCATCACCAGCGCACTACATATTGACATGTGGTCCTACTCTGTGTGACAGCACTATTTCACTATAAATATGTGTGTACTTCTCAATGGACAGTTTCGATGACTATATCACACACACTACGTATGCTATGATACATATCTACACTATATGGCATAAAACACAGTGTGTTTGACTAATTCAGCCATTGCGCTTGCCTTCACAGCCACTATGTCTCTATCACACCCAGCTGTATACTGTGTCATCACACTAGAACTTGTTGTATCAATTAGTTCATCAATACCCAGTAGTGTGTATACATCATGTCCACTAAATATATCAAATCATATGTGATACAGATATGACATCACATCCACTCTTTAGATGATACATCACACCACTCTTATGACATCACGTCCACTCTATATGGCACACCCCATATATATCTGACCTCTACGTCCACTGTATCTGTGTCATCACACCCACAGTCCATGTGCAAATCGATGTAATCTCAGCCAATATATGTATGATATCTACATCCAGTATACGTGTGACCTCCTATCCACTATTATTTGCATGTGACATGATACCCACTATGTATGACATCACAAACCTCTCGAGTGTTGGTGACACCACACTCAGTCGCATATATGTATGACATCATTTGCACGCATAGATGACATCACATCCGCCCTCTCTATCACAGCAAACCACACAATTTTATGATGTCACATCCACGTCAGGCATGACATCATACTCACTCTATCAGACATCGCACCAAGTGTATCTTTGTCATCACATCACTTCTCAGGCTGATATCACATTCCACTTTTGTATGACATCACACCCACTACATGTGTGATATCATATGAGCACTGTTAAGAACATCACATCCACTGCTTTTTCATCACACTACTGTACTTATGACAGCACAACCTCTATTATGAAAACCAATCCAGTGATGCAAGGGCAACATATACACTATAACATGTGACATCACAGCCAGTAATTCTGAGTCATCACACACCCACTGTATTGACAATGTCACCACCACTCTTTGTATGACTTCACACTTGTCATCATATGTATAGCATCTATTGCCACTATAGAAGGAAAACCCATCCTCACTATTATGACATCAAACCACCATTTTTAAGACATCACACACAGTAATTTGATATCATTGTATCCACGGTATCTGTGTAATCACATCCACTGGAGCTGATGATATCATACCATCTGTATTATGATGATCTCATGCAACTATGTATGACGACATCATATCCATTGTATAAAAACATCATATTCACTTAGTCTATTTTAGGATCGCAGAAACTGTATCTGTGTCTCACACACATTCTTTCCTTCATATCACAACCTTGGTATGTATGAGACAGTCACACCAACTATATGTTTAACATCATATACACTAATATAAGGCATCACACCACATTTTATGTGATCACACCACATTACTTTTGACAGCAAATGCACTGTACTCATGATATCACTCCCCACTATCTGACATTGCATCCACTGTATCTGTGTCATCACACTCCATTCTATTGATGATCTCTGAACAACAGTTATATATGACATCACACCCAGTTTATGTATGACAACCTATGCACTATACATAACGTGTCACATCCACTCTTTATGATTTCACACCATTGTAGTCATCACATTACATCCACTGAAGATCATGATATCACCCACACGTTTATATATGACATCACACAAAAGACAACACGATGTTATATACTGCCATCTCACCCACTATATCTGACACACTGCATCCATTGTATCTGGGTCATCAAACCCAGTGTCAATCAGCGTTACACCACATCCACCACTCTGGATCACATCACACACACTATATGTATGACACATATTCATCAGTATGCATGACATGGCATGAACTCTATGACATCAGACCCCTATATGTATGACATCACGATCCAGTATAATTTATGACATCATATCCAATATATATGATATCCACACACACTGCTTACATGACAACAACACAACGGCTATTCCTGACATGTCACACCCACTATATTTGACATCACAGTGGCCCACTGTAATCAGTGTCGTCACACCGCTGTATCGATGACATCCACAACAAGTATGGAAGTCATCACACTTGGCATACGTATGACACCATACACATTTACAAGAAATCCTCCATTCACAAATACTATGACATCAATGCTCAGTATTGATGACATCACCACCACTGCATTCATGACATCAGATCTCCTATATATGACATTACAGTCCACGGTGAATGACATCGGTCTCATCCCTACACCTATGATATCACACCCACTCTATGATGTGTCATCACAACCCAATGTATCTACTTTATCAAAAACCAGTGTACCTATTGACATCACAGCACTATATGTGTGACATCATATGCACTGCATAGTGACATCACATCCAAGCTTTATGACGTCAGCAGTGCGGGGGGCCACTTTATTGATGACCTCAGCGTCCACGTGGGTATACGTGTCATCAACACTCACCCTATCGATGGTATCACGGCCAAATATATGTATGATATCACATCCAGTATACAGTGTGACATCATAGATCCATCTATATTTCTTGCCATGATACACACTATGTATGACATCACAACACTCTGTGTTGATGACACCACACTAGGCTAATTGTGACATCATTTGCACTACAGGAAGACGTCACATATACTCTAGGTTTACAGCAAACCACAGTAGTTTTTTGACATCACATCCACTTTCGAGGCATGACATCACAACGCCAACTGTATCCTTTGTCATGACAATTTCTTTCACTGATATCACACCCACAATTTGTATGCCATCAAACCAACAATATGCGTGACATCCTATGCACTATTTTATAACATCTGAACATCCTCACCTTAGTCTTCAGAGACTACTGTACTTATGAACAGAGTTCACAACCTCTATTTATGAAACTATCCAACTCCATCATTATAGATGGCAAATGCATATACTGCCTAACCACATGTGACATCACAAACACTAATCTGTGTCATCACAACGACTGTATATTGACAACATCACACCCACTAGTCTCCTGTATTACATCACACTCTAGACGCCATAATATATGGCGACTTGGCACTATACACACAACATCACATCCTCACTTTATGACATTAAAACACCGGTTTATGGAATCACGTGAACGGTATTCATGACATCACATCTACTCAATTCTAGATCATGAAATCACATGCACTGTATATGATATCACATACACTATACTTCTGTGACATCACAGCCACTGGTATCTATATAACACACCCTACTATGTTTATGACATCATACTCAGTGTATATGACTCATATCACATGGTGTATGAATGACAACACCAACCACTGTATCCGACATCACAGCTACTGTCTCTGTGTAATCACCCAACTAGTGCATTGACGTATGAAACATATGTATGTATGAAATCACACCGACAGCATGTAGTGGGGACACAATAGGCACGGTCTGTATATGACCAATTAATTGCACAGACTCTTGATGACATCATATCGGTGGTTGTATGTAAGCCATGGCAAGCACTATGTTTAGTTGACATCATATACCACTATATATGTAATCTTCACCCCACACTGTGTAGATGACAAAACAAATTCTGTATCTGACTTGTAAGCCCATTCTCTCTACCACCACACCCACTCTATATGTCATCACACCCACTCTGTCGAAAAACATCACACCAACAATGTAAGACATCACAGGTGGCATATGTATGCCATCCTGTGCACTATACATGACATCATATCCAACACTTTATGACAACAATCCTTAGTATTTATGACATCACATGCACTCTCCCTCATGACATCACACGCACTACATTATGACATGTTGGTCTACTCTGTGTGACAGCACTTTCACTATATGTGTGGGACTTCTCACAATGACAGTGTTTCGATGACATCACACACACTACGTTTATGACATATATCTATCAACTTTATATGGCATCAAAACACAGTGTTATGACAATACAGCCATTGCGTGCTTCACAGCCACTATGTCTGATATCACACCCACTGTATCTGTGTCATCATCACACTGAATGTATCAATTTCATCAAACCCAGTGTAGTGTATGACATCATCTCCACTAATATATGAAATCATATGTGATACATATGACATCACATCCATCACTTTATGACATCACACCACCTTATGACATCACGTCACTATATATGACATCACTCCATTATATCTGACCTCACGTCCACTGTATCTGTGTCATCACACCCACCCAATCGATGGTATCTCAGCCAATATATGTATGATATCACATCCAGTATACGTGTGACCTCCTTATCCACTATTATTTGGTGACATGATACCCACTATATA
>JAJLRB010000153.1:0-34097 GCA_020976825.1 Odocoileus hemionus
ACACCCTCCGTATCTGTATTTGTGTGATCACACCCTCTGTATCAGTGATATAACACAAACTGTATGTATTATATCAAACATACTATAGGCATGGCACATTATGCACTATATACGAAATCACACGCAGGCTTTATGACATCACAGCACTCTGTTCATCACATCAAAGCTACCCTGGCTCACATCACAGCCATTCTATCTGACAGCACCTCCACAGTATGTGAGTCATCACACCGTGATTATCGATGATATAAGCCCCATTTTCTGTATGATGTCACAGCCACAATATGTATGACATCCACTGAACTACATATGACATCACATTCACTCTGTATGACCTCACACCCCTCTATGACATCACACCCTCTGTATTCATGCCATCACACACAGTATATCTCACATAGCATCCACTGTAGCTGTGTCATTACTTACAATGTATTCATTATACCACACCTGCAATATGTGTGATATCAACCCACTATATGTATTACATCATATGAATTCTATGTGACGTCACACACACTCTTTTTATGACATCACAAGACTCTATTGAAGACATCCCATCCCTCTCTATTCATAATATCATATCCAATGTTTATGACATCACATATACTATACTTGTGACATCACAGCCACTGTATCTATGAGAAGACACCTACTATGTTTTTGACATCATACGCAGTATATATGAGATCTCACATTGTGTATGAATGGCAACACAACCACTGTATCCGAAATCACCCCTACTATATCGGTGTAATCACACTTACTTGAATGATTAGATTACATCCTATGTCCGTGTGAAATCATACCCACTGCATGTATGACACTAGAGGCACTTTATATGACATCAAATCCACTCGGTGTCATCATACAATTGTTTGTCTGTCATGGCACCCACTCTGTTTATGACATCATACCACTGTATATGATCTCACCCACACGGTGTGTATGACTACACAAGCTCTATATCTGTCTAGAAACCCGTTATAACTGCAATCACATCCACTGTATATGTCATCAAAAACCGACTTGTTGACGACATCACCCCAACTATCGAAGAGTTCACAGGTGTCATATGTATGCCATCATATGCCTACACATGACATCATATCCACACTTTATGACAACAATCCTTATTATTTATGACATCACTTGCACTCTATTCATGATGTCACACGCACTATATACGATATGCCATGTCATCTACTGTGTATGATATCACTTTCACTATATATGTGACATCACACAATGACCCTATCTATGACATCACACACTCTATGTTTATGACATATCCACTTTATATGGCTTCACACGCAGACTTATATCAACACGACCATTGTGTAACTTCACAGCCACTATGTCTGTCATCACGCACATTGTATCTGTGTCAACACAAGCAATGAATCAATTTTATCTAACCCAGTGTATGTATGACATCACAGCCAATATATGTATGCCATAGTATATACTGCATATGACATCACATCCACTCTTTATGACCTCACACCACTTTATTTATGACATCAAATTCACTATACCTGACATCCCATCCACTATATCTGATTTCACGTCCACTGTATCTGTGTTCTCACACCCACACTACCAATGATATCACAGCCACCCTATGTATCATATCACAGCCAGTATACGTGTGACATCCTATCCACTCTATTTGTGACATCATATCCACAATGTATGACATCACAACACTGTGTGTTGTTGATACCATACTCGGCATATATATGACATCATTTGCACTTCAGATGACATCGTATCCACTCTATCACGCCAAACCACAGAATTTATGTTGCCACATCCACGTCAGGCATGACATCACACCCACTGTACCAGACCTTGCCCCCACTGTTTCATTGCCATCACAACATCTCCACTGATATCACGCCCACTCTTTTATGACATCACACTCGCCATATGAAGGGCAACTTTTGCCCCATACAAGACATCTCATCCTCAGTTTATGACATCAAACCACAGTTTCTAGGTCATCACACCCACTCTATTTGACATTGTATCCACTGTATCTGGGTCATCACATCCACTGTATTGAGAATATCACACCAACTGTGTTTATGAGATCTCATGCGCTATGTAAGACGACATCATTCCCGTTGTACGTGACATCACATTCACTATATGTTTAACATCACAGCCTCTGTATCTGTGTCATCACACCCACTCTTTCGATGATATCACACACTTTGTATGTATGACCTCACACCCACTACATGTGTACCATCATATACACTCCATAGGGCATCACATTCACATTTTATGACATCACAGATTATTTATGACATCACATGCACTACACTCATGACATCACTCCCAGTCTATCGGTCATTGAATCCACCCTATTGATGACCTCTGACCAGCTGTTTGTATGACATCACACCCACTTTATGTATGACATATTATGCACTATAGATATGGTCACATCCATTCTTTATAAACTCACACCACTGTAGTCATCACATTACACCCAGTGCATTCATGACATCACACACACTATACATGACCACACACACAAGACAACACAAACATTATATCTGCCATCTCACCCACTATATCTGACACTACCTCCACGGTATCTGTGTCATCAGACCCAGTGTATCAATGATACCATACACACTCTCTGTATGACATCACACACACTCTATGTAGGACATCATATTCAGTAGGCATGACATCACAAGAACTCTTTATGACATCAGACAACTAAATGAATGACATCACACCCAGTATATTGATGACATCATATCCAATATATATGATATCACTCATACTGCTTTCATGACACCACGCCGTCTCTACCTGACATCACACCCACTATATTTGACATCACAGCCACCTGTATCTGTGTCGTCACACACTCTGTATCGATGACATCACAAGTATGAAAATCATCACACTTGGCATACATATGACAACATACACACTCTACATGACATCACATTCACACTTTATGACATCAATCCTCAGCATTTACGACATCTCAGCCACTGCATGATGATGACAGCAGATCTTCTATATGTGACATCATTTCCACGGTTTATGACATCTCATCCCTATACCTCTGACATCACAGCTACTTTATCTGTAACATCACACCCACTGGGTTTGTGAATCCATATTCAATATATTTGACATCAAACACACGGTGTTGAGACAATACAAACAGTATACCTGACATCACACCCTCCGTATCTGTATTTGTGTGATCACACCCTCTGTATCAGTGATATAACACAAACTGTATGTATTATATCAAACATACTATAGGCATGGCACATTATGCACTATATACGAAATCACACGCAGGCTTTATGACATCACAGCACTCTGTTCATCACATCAAAGCTACCCTGGCTCACATCACAGCCATTCTATCTGACAGCACCTCCACAGTATGTGAGTCATCACACCGTGATTATCGATGATATAAGCCCCATTTTCTGTATGATGTCACAGCCACAATATGTATGACATCCACTGAACTACATATGACATCACATTCACTCTGTATGACCTCACACCCCTCTATGACATCACACCCTCTGTATTCATGCCATCACACACAGTATATCTCACATAGCATCCACTGTAGCTGTGTCATTACTTACAATGTATTCATTATACCACACCTGCAATATGTGTGATATCAACCCACTATATGTATTACATCATATGAATTCTATGTGACGTCACACACACTCTTTATGACATCACAAGACTCTATTGAAGACATCCCATCCCTCTCTATTCATAATATCATATCCAATGTTTATGACATCACATATACTATACTTGTGACATCACAGACACTGTATCTATGAGAAGACACCTACTATGTTTTTTTTGACATCATACGCAGTATATATGAGATCTCACATTGTGTATGAATGGCAACACAACCACTGTATCCGAAATCACCCCTACTATATCGGTGTAATCACACTTACTTGAATGATTAGATTACATCCTATGTCCGTGTGAAATCATACCCACTGCATGTATGACACTAGAGGCACTTTATATGACATCAAATCCACTCGGTGTCATCATACAATTGTTTGTCTGTCATGGCACCCACTCTGTTTATGACATCATACCACTGTATATGATCTCACCCACACGGTGTGTATGACTACACAAGCTCTATATCTGTCTAGAAACCCGTTATAACTGCAATCACATCCACTGTATATGTCATCAAACCGACTTTGTTGACGACATCACCCCAACTATCGAAGAGTTCACAGGTGTCATATGTATGCCATCATATGCCTACACATGACATCATATCCACACTTTATGACAACAATCCTTATTATTTATGACATCACTTGCACTCTATTCATGATGTCACACGCACTATATACGATATGCCATGTCATCTACTGTGTATGATATCACTTTCACTATATATGTGACATCACACAATGACCCTATCTATGACATCACACACTCTATGTTTATGACATATCCACTTTATATGGCTTCACACGCAGACTTATATCAACACGACCATTGTGTAACTTCACAGCCACTATGTCTGTCATCACACACATTGTATCTGTGTCAACACAAGCAATGAATCAATTTTATCTAACCCAGTGTATGTATGACATCACAGCCAATATATGTATGCCATAGTATATACTGCATATGACATCACATCCACTCTTTATGACCTCACACCACTTTATTTATGACATCAAATTCACTATACCTGACATCCCATCCACTATATCTGATTTCACGTCCACTGTATCTGTGTTCTCACACCCACACTACCAATGATATCACAGCCACCCTATGTATCATATCACAGCGAGTATACGTGTGACATCCTATCCACTCTATTTGTGACATCATATCCACAATGTATGACATCACAACACTGTGTGTTGTTGATACCATACTCGGCATATATATGACATCATTTGCACTTCAGATGACATCGTATCCACTCTATCACGCCAAACCACAGAATTTATGTTGCCACATCCACGTCAGGCATGACATCACACCCACTGTACCAGACCTTGCCCCCACTGTTTCATTGCCATCACAACATCTCCACTGATATCACGCCCACTCTTTACATGACATCACACTCGCCATATGAAGGGCAACTTTTGCCCCATACAAGACATCTCATCCTCAGTTTATGACATCAAACCACAGTTTCTAGGTCATCACACCCACTCTATTTGACATTGTATCCACTGTATCTGGGTCATCACATCCACTGTATTGAGAATATCACACCAACTGTGTTTATGAGATCTCATGCGCTATGTAAGACGACATCATTCCCGTTGTACGTGACATCACATTCACTATATGTTTTTAACATCACAGCCTCTGTATCTGTGTCATCACACCCACTCTTTCGATGATATCACACACTTTGTATGTATGACCTCACACCCACTACATGTGTACCATCATATACACTCCATAGGGCATCACATTCACATTTTATGACATCACAGATTATTTATGACATCACATGCACTACACTCATGACATCACTCCCAGTCTATCGGTCATTGAATCCACCCTATTGATGACCTCTGACCAGCTGTTTGTATGACATCACACCCACTTTATGTATGACATATTATGCACTATAGATATGGTCACATCCATTCTTTATAAACTCACACCACTGTAGTCATCACATTACACCCAGTGCATTCATGACATCACACACACTATACATGACCACACACACAAGACAACACAAACATTATATCTGCCATCTCACCCACTATATCTGACACTACCTCCACGGTATCTGTGTCATCAGACCCAGTGTATCAATGATACCATACACACTCTCTGTATGACATCACACACACTCTATGTAGGACATCATATTCAGTAGGCATGACATCACAAGAACTCTTTATGACATCAGACAACTAAATGAATGACATCACACCCAGTATATTGATGACATCATATCCAATATATATGATATCACTCATACTGCTTTCATGACCCACGCCGTCTCTACCTGACATCACACCCACTATATTTGACATCACAGCCACTGTATCTGTGTCGTCACACACTCTGTATCGATGACATCACAAGTATGAAAATCATCACACTTGGCATACATATGACAACATACACACTCTACATGACATCACATTCACACTTTATGACATCAATCCTCAGCATTTACGACATCTCAGCCACTGCAGTGATGACAGCAGATCTTCTATATGTGACATCATTTCCACGGTTTATGACATCTCATCTCCTATACCTCTGACATCACAGCTACTTTATCTGTAACATCACACCCACTGGGTTTGTAATCCATATTCAATATATTTGACATCAAACACACGGTGTTGAGACAATACAAACAGTATACCTGACATCACACCCTCCGTATCTGTATTTGTGTGATCACACCCCCTGTATCAGTGATATAACACAAACTGTATGTATTATATCAAACATACTATAGGCATGGCACATTATGCACTATATACGAAATCACACGCAGGCTTTATGACATCACAGCACTCTGTTCATCACATCAAAGCTACCCTGGCTCACATCACAGCCATTCTATCTGACAGCACCTCCACAGTATGTGAGTCATCACACCGTGATTATCGATGATATAAGCCCCATTTTCTGTATGATGTCACAGCCACAATATGTATGACATCCACTGAACTACATATGACATCACATTCACTCTGTATGACCTCACACCCCTCTATGACATCACACCCTCTGTATTCATGCCATCACACACAGTATATCTCACATAGCATCCACTGTAGCTGTGTCATTACTTACAATGTATTCATTATACCACACCTGCAATATGTGTGATATCAACCCACTATATGTATTACATCATATGAATTCTATGTGACGTCACACACACTCTTTATGACATCACAAGACTCTATTGAAGACATCCCATCCCTCTCTATTCATAATATCATATCCAATGTTTATGACATCACATATACTATACTTGTGACATCACAGACACTGTATCTATGAGAAGACACCTACTATGTTTTTGACATCATACGCAGTATATATGAGATCTCACATTGTGTATGAATGGCAACACAACCACTGTATCCGAAATCACCCCTACTATATCGGTGTAATCACACTTACTTGAATGATTAGATTACATCCTATGTCCGTGTGAAATCATACCCACTGCATGTATGACACTAGAGGCACTTTATATGACATCAAATCCACTCGGTGTCATCATACAATTGTTTGTCTGTCATGGCACCCACTCTGTTTATGACATCATACCACTGTATATGATCTCACCCACACGGTGTGTATGACTACACAAGCTCTATATCTGTCTAGAAACCCGTTATAACTGCAATCACATCCACTGTATATGTCATCAAACCGACTTTGTTGACGACATCACCCCAACTATCGAAGAGTTCACAGGTGTCATATGTATGCCATCATATGCCTACACATGACATCATATCCACACTTTATGACAACAATCCTTATTATTTATGACATCACTTGCACTCTATTCATGATGTCACACGCACTATATACGATATGCCATGTCATCTACTGTGTATGATATCACTTTCACTATATATGTGACATCACACAATGACCCTATCTATGACATCACACACTCTATGTTTATGACATATCCACTTTATATGGCTTCACACGCAGACTTATATCAACACGACCATTGTGTAACTTCACAGCCACTATGTCTGTCATCACACACATTGTATCTGTGTCAACACAAGCAATGAATCAATTTTATCTAACCCAGTGTATGTATGACATCACAGCCAATATATGTATGCCATAGTATATACTGCATATGACATCACATCCACTCTTTATGACCTCACACCACTTTATTTATGACATCAAATTCACTATACCTGACATCCCATCCACTATATCTGATTTCACGTCCACTGTATCTGTGTTCTCACACACACACTACCAATGATATCACAGCCACCCTATGTATCATATCACAGCGAGTATACGTGTGACATCCTATCCACTCTATTTGTGACATCATATCCACAATGTATGACATCACAACACTGTGTGTTGTTGATACCATACTCGGCATATATATGACATCATTTGCACTTCAGATGACATCGTATCCACTCTATCACACCAAACCACAGAATTTTTATGTTGCCACATCCACGTCAGGCATGACATCACACCCACTGTACCAGACCTTGCCCCCACTGTTTCATTGCCATCACAACATCTCCACTGATATCACGCCCACTCTTTACATGACATCACACTCGCCATATGAAGGGCAACTTTTGCCCCATACAAGACATCTCATCCTCAGTTTATGACATCAAACCACAGTTTCTAGGTCATCACACCCACTCTATTTGACATTGTATCCACTGTATCTGGGTCATCACATCCACTGTATTGAGAATATCACACCAACTGTGTTTATGAGATCTCATGCGCTATGTAAGACGACATCATTCCCGTTGTACGTGACATCACATTCACTATATGTTTAACATCACAGCCTCTGTATCTGTGTCATCACACCCACTCTTTCGATGATATCACACACTTTGTATGTATGACCTCACACCCACTACATGTGTACCATCATATACACTCCATAGGGCATCACATTCACATTTTATGACATCACAGATTATTTATGACATCACATGCACTACACTCATGACATCACTCCCAGTCTATCGGTCATTGAATCCACCCTATTGATGACCTCTGACCAGCTGTTTGTATGACATCACACCCACTTTATGTATGACATATTATGCACTATAGATATGGTCACATCCATTCTTTATAAACTCACACCACTGTAGTCATCACATTACACCCAGTGCATTCATGACATCACACACACTATACATGACCACACACACAAGACAACACAAAACATTATATCTGCCATCTCACCCACTATATCTGACACTACCTCCACGGTATCTGTGTCATCAGACCCAGTGTATCAATGATACCATACACACTCTCTGTATGACATCACACACACTCTATGTAGGACATCATATTCAGTAGGCATGACATCACAAGAACTCTTTATGACATCAGACAACTAAATGAATGACATCACACCCAGTATATTGATGACATCATATCCAATATATATGATATCACTCATACTGCTTTCATGACACCACGCCGTCTCTACCTGACATCACACCCACTATATTTGACATCACAGCCACTGTATCTGTGTCGTCACACACTCTGTATCGATGACATCACAAGTATGAAAAATCATCACACTTGGCATACATATGACAACATACACACTCTACATGACATCACATTCACACTTTATGACATCAATCCTCAGCATTTACGACATCTCAGCCACTGCAGTGATGACAGCAGATCTTCTATATGTGACATCATTTCCACGGTTTATGACATCTCATCTCCTATACCTCTGACATCACAGCACAGCTTTTTATCTGTAACATCACACCCACTGGGTTTGTAATCCATATTCAATATATTTGACATCAAACACACGGTGTTGAGACAATACAAACAGTATACCTGACATCACACCCTCCGTATCTGTATTTGTGTGATCACACCCTCTGTATCAGTGATATAACACAAACTGTATGTATTATATCAAACATACTATAGGCATGGCACATTATGCACTATATACGAAATCACACGCAGGCTTTATGACATCACAGCACTCTGTTCATCACATCAAAGCTACCCTGGCTCACATCACAGCCATTCTATCTGACAGCACCTCCACAGTATGTGAGTCATCACACCGTGATTATCGATGATATAAGCCCCATTTTCTGTATGATGTCACAGCCACAATATGTATGACATCCACTGAACTACATATGACATCACATTCACTCTGTATGACCTCACACCCCTCTATGACATCACACCCTCTGTATTCATGCCATCACACACAGTATATCTCACATAGCATCCACTGTAGCTGTGTCATTACTTACAATGTATTCATTATACCACACCTGCAATATGTGTGATATCAACCCACTATATGTATTACATCATATGAATTCTATGTGACGTCACACACACTCTTTATGACATCACAAGACTCTATTGAAGACATCCCATCCCTCTCTATTCATAATATCATATCCAATGTTTATGACATCACATATACTATACTTGTGACATCACAGACACTGTATCTATGAGAAGACACCTACTATGTTTTTGACATCATACGCAGTATATATGAGATCTCACATTGTGTATGAATGGCAACACAACCACTGTATCCGAAATCACCCCTACTATATCGGTGTAATCACACTTACTTGAATGATTAGATTACATCCTATGTCCGTGTGAAATCATACCCACTGCATGTATGACACTAGAGGCACTTTATATGACATCAAATCCACTCGGTGTCATCATACAATTGTTTGTCTGTCATGGCATGGCACCCACTCTGTTTATGACATCATACCACTGTATATGATCTCACCCACACGGTGTGTATGACTACACAAGCTCTATATCTGTCTAGAAACCCGTTATAACTGCAATCACATCCACTGTATATGTCATCAAACCCACTTTGTTGACGACATCACCCCAACTATCGAAGAGTTCACAGGTGTCATATGTATGCCATCATATGCCTACACATGACATCATATCCACACTTTATGACAACAATCCTTATTATTTATGACATCACTTGCACTCTATTCATGATGTCACACGCACTATATACGATATGCCATGTCATCTACTGTGTATGATATCACTTTCACTATATATGTGACATCACACAATGACCCTATCTATGACATCACACACTCTATGTTTATGACATATCCACTTTATATGGCTTCACACGCAGACTTATATCAACACGACCATTGTGTAACTTCACAGCCACTATGTCTGTCATCACGCACATTGTATCTGTGTCAACACAAGCAATGAATCAATTTTATCTAACCCAGTGTATGTATGACATCACAGCCAATATATGTATGCCATAGTATATACTGCATATGACATCACATCCACTCTTTATGACCTCACACCACTTTATTTATGACATCAAATTCACTATACCTGACATCCCATCCACTATATCTGATTTCACGTCCACTGTATCTGTGTTCTCACACCCACACTACCAATGATATCACAGCCACCCTATGTATCATATCACAGCGAGTATACGTGTGACATCCTATCCACTCTATTTGTGACATCATATCCACAATGTATGACATCACAACACTGTGTGTTGTTGATACCATACTCGGCATATATATGACATCATTTGCACTTCAGATGACATCGTATCCACTCTATCACACCAAACCACAGAATTTATGTTGCCACATCCACGTCAGGCATGACATCACACCCACTGTACCAGACCTTGCCCCCACTGTTTCATTGCCATCACAACATCTCCACTGATATCACGCCCACTCTTTACATGACATCACACTCGCCATATGAAGGGCAACTTTTGCCCCATACAAGACATCTCATCCTCAGTTTATGACATCAAACCACAGTTTCTAGGTCATCACACCCACTCTATTTGACATTGTATCCACTGTATCTGGGTCATCACATCCACTGTATTGAGAATATCACACCAACTGTGTTTATGAGATCTCATGCGCTATGTAAGACGACATCATTCCCGTTGTACGTGACATCACATTCACTATATGTTTAACATCACAGCCTCTGTATCTGTGTCATCACACCCACTCTTTCGATGATATCACACACTTTGTATGTATGACCTCACACCCACTACATGTGTACCATCATATACACTCCATAGGGCATCACATTCACATTTTATGACATCACAGATTATTTATGACATCACATGCACTACACTCATGACATCACTCCCAGTCTATCGGTCATTGAATCCACCCTATTGATGACCTCTGACCAGCTGTTTTATGACATCACACCCACTTTATGTATGACATATTATGCACTATAGATATGGTCACATCCATTCTTTATAAACTCACACCACTGTAGTCATCACATTACACCCAGTGCATTCATGACATCACACACACTATACATGACCACACACACAAGACAACACAAACATTATATCTGCCATCTCACCCACTATATCTGACACTACCTCCACGGTATCTGTGTCATCAGACCCAGTGTATCAATGATACCATACACACTCTCTGTATGACATCACACACACTCTATGTAGGACATCATATTCAGTAGGCATGACATCACAAGAACTCTTTATGACATCAGACAACTAAATGAATGACATCACACCCAGTATATTGATGACATCATATCCAATATATATGATATCACTCATACTGCTTTCATGACACCACGCCGTCTCTACCTGACATCACACCCACTATATTTGACATCACAGCCACTGTATCTGTGTCGTCACACACTCTGTATCGATGATGACATCATCACAAGTATGAAAATCATCACACTTGGCATACATATGACAACATACACACTCTACATGACATCACATTCACACTTTATGACATCAATCCTCAGCATTTACGACATCTCAGCCACTGCAGTGATGACAGCAGATCTTCTATATGTGACATCATTTCCACGGTTTATGACATCTCATCTCCTATACCTCTGACATCACAGCTACTTTATCTGTAACATCACACCCACTGGGGGTTTGTAATCCATATTCAATATATTTGACATCAAACACACGGTGTTGAGACAATACAAACAGTATACCTGACATCACACCCTCCGTATCTGTATTTGTGTGATCACACCCTCTGTATCAGTGATATAACACAAACTGTATGTATTATATCAAACATACTATAGGCATGGCACATTATGCACTATATACGAAATCACACACAGGCTTTATGACATCACAGCACTCTGTTCATCACATCAAAGCTACCCTGGCTCACATCACAGCCATTCTATCTGACAGCACCTCCACAGTATGTGAGTCATCACACCGTGATTATCGATGATATAAGCCCCATTTTCTGTATGATGTCACAGCCACAATATGTATGACATCCACTGAACTACATATGACATCACATTCACTCTGTATGACCTCACACCCCTCTATGACATCACACCCTCTGTATTCATGCCATCACACACAGTATATCTCACATAGCATCCACTGTAGCTGTGTCATTACTTACAATGTATTCATTATACCACACCTGCAATATGTGTGATATCAACCCACTATATGTATTACATCATATGAATTCTATGTGACGTCACACACACTCTTTATGACATCACAAGACTCTATTGAAGACATCCCATCCCTCTCTATTCATAATATCATATCCAATGTTTATGACATCACATATACTATACTTGTGACATCACAGACACTGTATCTATGAGAAGACACCTACTATGTTTTTGACATCATACGCAGTATATATGAGATCTCACATTGTGTATGAATGGCAACACAACCACTGTATCCGAAATCACCCCTACTATATCGGTGTAATCACACTTACTTGAATGATTAGATTACATCCTATGTCCGTGTGAAATCATACCCACTGCATGTATGACACTAGAGGCACTTTATATGACATCAAATCCACTCGGTGTCATCATACAATTGTTTGTCTGTCATGGCACCCACTCTGTTTATGACATCATACCACTGTATATGATCTCACCCACACGGTGTGTATGACTACACAAGCTCTATATCTGTCTAGAAACCCGTTATAACTGCAATCACATCCACTGTATATGTCATCAAACCGACTTTGTTGACGACATCACCCCAACTATCGAAGAGTTCACAGGTGTCATATGTATGCCATCATATGCCTACACATGACATCATATCCACACTTTATGACAACAATCCTTATTATTTATGACATCACTTGCACTCTATTCATGATGTCACACGCACTATATACGATATGCCATGTCATCTACTGTGTATGATATCACTTTCACTATATATGTGACATCACACAATGACCCTATCTATGACATCACACACTCTATGTTTATGACATATCCACTTTATATGGCTTCACACGCAGACTTATATCAACACGACCATTGTGTAACTTCACAGCCACTATGTCTGTCATCACGCACATTGTATCTGTGTCAACACAAGCAATGAATCAATTTTATCTAACCCAGTGTATGTATGACATCACAGCCAATATATGTATGCCATAGTATATACTGCATATGACATCACATCCACTCTTTATGACCTCACACCACTTTATTTATGACATCAAATTCACTATACCTGACATCCCATCCACTATATCTGATTTCACGTCCACTGTATCTGTGTTCTCACACCCACACTACCAATGATATCACAGCCACCCTATGTATCATATCACAGCGAGTATACGTGTGACATCCTATCCACTCTATTTGTGACATCATATCCACACAATGTATGACATCACAACACTGTGTGTTGTTGATACCATACTCGGCATATATATGACATCATTTGCACTTCAGATGACATCGTATCCACTCTATCACGCCAAACCACAGAATTTATGTTGCCACATCCACGTCAGGCATGACATCACACCCACTGTACCAGACCTTGCCCCCACTGTTTCATTGCCATCACAACATCTCCACTGATATCACGCCCACTCTTTACATGACATCACACTCGCCATATGAAGGGCAACTTTTGCCCCATACAAGACATCTCATCCTCAGTTTATGACATCAAACCACAGTTTCTAGGTCATCACACCCACTCTATTTGACATTGTATCCACTGTATCTGGGTCATCACATCCACTGTATTGAGAATATCACACCAACTGTGTTTATGAGATCTCATGCGCTATGTAAGACGACATCATTCCCGTTGTACGTGACATCACATTCACTATATGTTTAACATCACAGCCTCTGTATCTGTGTCATCACACCCACTTTCTTTCGATGATATCACACACTTTGTATGTATGACCTCACACCCACTACATGTGTACCATCATATACACTCCATAGGGCATCACATTCACATTTTATGACATCACAGATTATTTATGACATCACATGCACTACACTCATGACATCACTCCCAGTCTATCGGTCATTGAATCCACCCTATTGATGACCTCTGACCAGCTGTTTGTATGACATCACACCCACTTTATGTATGACATATTATGCACTATAGATATGGTCACATCCATTCTTTATAAACTCACACCACTGTAGTCATCACATTACACCCAGTGCATTCATGACATCACACACACTATACATGACCACACACACAAGACAACACAAACATTATATCTGCCATCTCACCCACTATATCTGACACTACCTCCACGGTATCTGTGTCATCAGACCCAGTGTATCAATGATACCATACACACTCTCTGTATGACATCACACACACTCTATGTAGGACATCATCATATTCAGTAGGCATGACATCACAAGAACTCTTTATGACATCAGACAACTAAATGAATGACATCACACCCAGTATATTGATGACATCATATCCAATATATATGATATCACTCATACTGCTTTCATGACACCACGCCGTCTCTACCTGACATCACACCCACTATATTTGACATCACAGCCACTGTATCTGTGTCGTCACACACTCTGTATCGATGACATCACAAGTATGAAAATCATCACACTTGGCATACATATGACAACATACACACTCTACATGACATCACATTCACACTTTTTATGACATCAATCCTCAGCATTTACGACATCTCAGCCACTGCAGTGATGACAGCAGATCTTCTATATGTGACATCATTTCCACGGTTTATGACATCTCATCTCCTATACCTCTGACATCACAGCTACTTTATCTGTAACATCACACCCACTGGGTTTGTAATCCATATTCAATATATTTGACATCAAACACACGGTGTTGAGACAACAATACAAACAGTATACCTGACATCACACCCTCCGTATCTGTATTTGTGTGATCACACCCTCTGTATCAGTGATATAACACAAACTGTATGTATTATATCAAACATACTATAGGCATGGCACATTATGCACTATATACGAAATCACACGCAGGCTTTATGACATCACAGCACTCTGTTCATCACATCAAAGCTACCCTGGCTCACATCACAGCCATTCTATCTGACAGCACCTCCACAGTATGTGAGTCATCACACCGTGATTATCGATGATATAAGCCCCATTTTCTGTATGATGTCACAGCCACAATATGTATGACATCCACTGAACTACATATGACATCACATTCACTCTGTATGACCTCACACCCCTCTATGACATCACACCCTCTGTATTCATGCCATCACACACAGTATATCTCACATAGCATCCACTGTAGCTGTGTCATTACTTACAATGTATTCATTATACCACACCTGCAATATGTGTGATATCAACCCACTATATGTATTACATCATATGAATTCTATGTGACGTCACACACACTCTTTATGACATCACAAGACTCTATTGAAGACATCCCATCCCTCTCTATTCATAATATCATATCCAATGTTTATGACATCACATATACTATACTTGTGACATCACAGACACTGTATCTATGAGAAGACACCTACTATGTTTTTGACATCATACGCAGTATATATGAGATCTCACATTGTGTATGAATGGCAACACAACCACTGTATCCGAAATCACCCCTACTATATCGGTGTAATCACACTTACTTGAATGATTAGATTACATCCTATGTCCGTGTGAAATCATACCCACTGCATGTATGACACTAGAGGCACTTTATATGACATCAAATCCACTCGGTGTCATCATACAATTGTTTGTCTGTCATGGCACCCACTCTGTTTATGACATCATACCACTGTATATGATCTCACCCACACGGTGTGTGTATGACTACACAAGCTCTATATCTGTCTAGAAAAACCCGTTATAACTGCAATCACATCCACTGTATATGTCATCAAACCGACTTTGTTGACGACATCACCCCAACTATCGAAGAGTTCACAGGTGTCATATGTATGCCATCATATGCCTACACATGACATCATATCCACACTTTATGACAACAATCCTTATTATTTATGACATCACTTGCACTCTATTCATGATGTCACACGCACTATATACGATATGCCATGTCATCTACTGTGTATGATATCACTTTCACTATATATGTGACATCACACAATGACCCTATCTATGACATCACACACTCTATGTTTATGACATATCCACTTTATATGGCTTCACACGCAGACTTATATCAACACGACCATTGTGTAACTTCACAGCCACTATGTCTGTCATCACACACATTGTATCTGTGTCAACACAAGCAATGAATCAATTTTATCTAACCCAGTGTATGTATGACATCACAGCCAATATATGTATGCCATAGTATATACTGCATATGACATCACATCCACTCTTTATGACCTCACACCACTTTATTTATGACATCAAATTCACTATACCTGACATCCCATCCACTATATCTGATTTCACGTCCACTGTATCTGTGTTCTCACACCCACACTACCAATGATATCACAGCCACCCTATGTATCATATCACAGCGAGTATACGTGTGACATCCTATCCACTCTATTTGTGACATCATATCCACAATGTATGACATCACAACACTGTGTGTTTGTTGATACCATACTCGGCATATATATGACATCATTTGCACTTCAGATGACATCGTATCCACTCTATCACGCCAAACCACAGAATTTATGTTGCCACATCCACGTCAGGCATGACATCACACCCACTGTACCAGACCTTGCCCCCACTGTTTCATTGCCATCACAACATCTCCACTGATATCACGCCCACTCTTTACATGACATCACACTCGCCATATGAAGGGCAACTTTTGCCCCATACAAGACATCTCATCCAGTTTATGACATCAAACCACAGTTTCTAGGTCATCACACCCACTCTATTTGACATTGTATCCACTGTATCTGGGTCATCACATCCACTGTATTGAGAATATCACACCAACTGTGTTTATGAGATCTCATGCGCTATGTAAGACGACATCATTCCCGTTGTACGTGACATCACATTCACTATATGTTTAACATCACAGCCTCTGTATCTGTGTCATCACACCCCACTCTTTCGATGATATCACACACTTTGTATGTATGACCTCACACCCACTACATGTACATACCATCATATACACTCCATAGGGCATCACATTCACATTTTATGACATCACAGATTATTTATGACATCACATGCACTACACTCATGACATCACTCCCAGTCTATCGGTCATTGAATCCACCCTATTGATGACCTCTGACCAGCTGTTTGTATGACATCACACCCACTTTATGTATGACATATTATGCACTATAGATATGGTCACATCCATTCTTTATAAACTCACACCACTGTCATCACATTACACCCAGTGCATTCATGACATCACACACACTATACATGACCACACACACAACAAGACAACACAAACATTATATCTGCCATCTCACCCACTATATCTGACACTACCTCCACGGTATCTGTGTCATCAGACCCAGTGTATCAATGATACCATACACACTCTCTGTATGACATCACACACACACTATGTAGGACATCATATTCAGTAGGCATGACATCACAAGAACTCTTTATGACATCAGACAACTAAATGAATGACATCACACCCAGTATATTGATGACATCATATCCAATATATATGATATCACTCATACTGCTTTCATGACACCACGCCGTCTCTACCTGACATCACACCCACTATATTTGACATCACAGCCACTGTATCTGTGTCGTCACACACTCTGTATCGATGACATCACAAGTATGAAAATCATCACACTTGGCATACATATGACAACATACACACTCTACATGACATCACATGACATCACATTCACACTTTATGACATCAATCCTCAGCATTTACGACATCTCAGCCACTGCAGTGATGACAGCAGATCTTCTATATGTGACATCATTTCCACGGTTTATGACATCTCATCTCCTATACCTCTGACATCACAGCTACTTTATCTGTAACATCACACCCACTGGGTTTGTAATCCATATTCAATATATTTGACATCAAACACACGGTGTTGAGACAATACAAACAGTATACCTGACATCACACCCTCCGTATCTGTATTTGTGTGATCACACCCTCTGTATCAGTGATATAACACAAACTGTATGTATTATATCAAACATACTATAGGCATGGCACATTATGCACTATATACGAAATCACACGCAGGCTTTATGACATCACAGCACTCTGTTCATCACATCAAAGCTACCCTGGCTCACATCACAGCCATTCTATCTGACAGCACCTCCACAGTATGTGAGTCATCACACCGTGATTATCGATGATATAAGCCCCATTTTTCTGTATGATGTCACAGCCACAATATGTATGACATCCACTGAACTACATATGACATCACATTCACTCTGTATGACCTCACACCCCTCTATGACATCACACCCTCTGTATTCATGCCATCACACACAGTATATCTCACATAGCATCCACTGTAGCTGTGTCATTACTTACAATGTATTCATTATACCACACCTGCAATATGTGTGATATCAACCCACTATATGTATTACATCATATGAATTCTATGTGACGTCACACACACTCTTTATGACATCACAAGACTCTATTGAAGACATCCCATCCCTCTCTATTCATAATATCATATCCAATGTTTATGACATCACATATACTATACTTGTGACATCACAGACACTGTATCTATGAGAAGACACCTACTATGTTTTTGACATCATACGCAGTATATATGAGATCTCACATTGTGTATGAATGGCAACACAACCACTGTATCCGAAATCACCCCTACTATATCGGTGTAATCACACACTTACTTGAATGATTAGATTACATCCTATGTCCGTGTGAAATCATACCCACTGCATGTATGACACTAGAGGCACTTTATATGACATCAAATCCACTCGGTGTCATCATACAATTGTTTGTCTGTCATGGCACCCACTCTGTTTATGACATCATACCACTGTATATGATCTCACCCACACGGTGTGTATGACTACACAAGCTCTATATCTGTCTAGAAACCCGTTATAACTGCAATCACATCCACTGTATATGTCATCAAACCGACTTTGTTGACGACATCACCCCAACTATCGAAGAGTTCACAGGTGTCATATGTATGCCATCATATGCCTACACATGACATCATATCCACACTTTATGACAACAATCCTTATTATTTATGACATCACTTGCACTCTATTCATGATGTCACACGCACTATATACGATATGCCATGTCATCTACTGTGTATGATATCACTTTCACTATATATGTGACATCACACAATGACCCTATCCCTATCTATGACATCACACACTCTATGTTTATGACATATCCACTTTATATGGCTTCACACGCAGACTTATATCAACACGACCATTGTGTAACTTCACAGCCACTATGTCTGTCATCACGCACATTGTATCTGTGTCAACACAAGCAATGAATCAATTTTATCTAACCCAGTGTATGTATGACATCACAGCCAATATATGTATGCCATAGTATATACTGCATATGACATCACATCCACTCTTTATGACCTCACACCACTTTATTTATGACATCAAATTCACTATACCTGACATCCCATCCACTATATCTGATTTCACGTCCACTGTATCTGTGTTCTCACACCCACACTACCAATGATATCACAGCCACCCTATGTATCATATCACAGCGAGTATACGTGTGACATCCTATCCACTCTATTTGTGACATCATATCCACAATGTATGACATCACAACACTGTGTGTTGTTGATACCATACTCGGCATATATATGACATCATTTGCACTTCAGATGACATCGTATCCACTCTATCACGCCAAACCACAGAATTTATGTTGCCACATCCACGTCAGGCATGACATCACACCCACTGTACCAGACCTTGCCCCCACTGTTTCATTGCCATCACAACATCTCCACTGATATCACGCCCACTCTTTACATGACATCACACTCGCCATATGAAGGGCAACTTTTGCCCCATACAAGACATCTCATCCTCAGTTTATGACATCAAACCACAGTTTCTAGGTCATCACACCCACTCTATTTGACATTGTATCCACTGTATCTGGGTCATCACATCCACTGTATTGAGAATATCACACCAACTGTGTTTATGAGATCTCATGCGCTATGTAAGACGACATCATTCCCGTTGTACGTGACATCACATTCACTATATGTTTAACATCACAGCCTCTGTATCTGTGTCATCACACCCACTCTTTCGATGATATCACACACTTTGTATGTATGACCTCACACCCACTACATGTATACCATCATATATACACTCCATAGGGCATCACATTCACATTTTATGACATCACAGATTATTTATGACATCACATGCACTACACTCATGACATCACTCCCAGTCTATCGGTCATTGAATCCACCCTATTGATGACCTCTGACCAGCTGTTTGTATGACATCACACCCACTTTATGTATGACATATTATGCACTATAGATATGGTCACATCCATTCTTTATAAACTCACACCACTGTAGTCATCACATTACACCCCCAGTGCATTCATGACATCACACACACTATACATGACCACACACACAAGACAACACAAACATTATATCTGCCATCTCACCCACTATATCTGACACTACCTCCACGGTATCTGTGTCATCAGACCCAGTGTATCAATGATACCATACACACTCTCTGTATGACATCACACACACTCTATGTAGGACATCATATTCAGTAGGCATGACATCACAAGAACTCTTTATGACATCAGACAACTAAATGAATGACATCACACCCAGTATATTGATGACATCATATCCAATATATATGATATCACTCATACTGCTTTCATGACACCACGCCGTCTCTACCTGACATCACACCCACTATATTTGACATCACAGCCACTGTATCTGTGTCGTCACACACTCTGTATCGATGACATCACAAGTATGAAAATCATCACACTTGGCATACATATGACAACATACACACTCTACATGACATCACATTCACACTTTATGACATCAATCCTCAGCATTTACGACATCTCAGCCACTGCAGTGATGACAGCAGATCTTCTATATGTGACATCATTTCCACGGTTTATGACATCTCATCTCCTATACCTCTGACATCACAGCTACTTTATCTGTAACATCACACCCACTGGGTTTGTAATCCATATTCAATATATTTGACATCAAACACACGGTGTTGAGACAATACAAACAGTATACCTGACATCACACCCTCCGTATCTGTATTTGTGTGATCACACCCTCTGTATCAGTGATATAACACAAACTGTATGTGTATGTATTATAAACAAACATACTATAGGCATGGCACATTATGCACTATATACGAAATCACACGCAGGCTTTATGACATCACAGCACTCTGTTCATCACATCAAAGCTACCCTGGCTCACATCACAGCCATTCTATCTGACAGCACCTCCACAGTATGTGAGTCATCACACCGTGATTATCGATGATATAAGCCCCATTTTCTGTATGATGTCACAGCCACAATATGTATGACATCCACTGAACTACATATGACATCACATTCACTCTGTATGACCTCACACCCCTCTATGACATCACACCCTCTGTATTCATGCCATCACACACACAGTATATCTCACATAGCATCCACTGTAGCTGTGTCATTACTTACAATGTATTCATTATACCACACCTGCAATATGTGTGATATCAACCCACTATATGTATTACATCATATGAATTCTATGTGACGTCACACACACTCTTTTATGACATCACAAGACTCTATTGAAGACATCCCATCCCTCTCTATTCATAATATCATATCCAATGTTTATGACATCACATATACTATACTTGTGACATCACAGACACTGTATCTATGAGAAGACACCTACTATGTTTTTGACATCATACGCAGTATATATGAGATCTCACATTGTGTATGAATGGCAACACAACCACTGTATCCGAAATCACCCCTACTATATCGGTGTAATCACACTTACTTGAATGATTAGATTACATCCTATGTCCGTGTGAAATCATACCCACTGCATGTATGACACTAGAGGCACTTTATATGACATCAAATCCACTCGGTGTCATCATACAATTGTTTGTCTGTCATGGCACCCACTCTGTTTATGACATCATACCACTGTATATGATCTCACCCACACGGTGTGTATGACTACACAAGCTCTATATCTGTCTAGAAACCCGTTATAACTGCAATCACATCCACTGTATATGTCATCAAACCGACTTTGTTGACGACATCACCCCAACTATCGAAGAGTTCACAGGTGTCATATGTATGCCATCATATGCCTACACATGACATCATATCCACACTTTTTATGACAACAATCCTTATTATTTATGACATCACTTGCACTCTATTCATGATGTCACACGCACTATATACGATATGCCATGTCATCTACTGTGTATGATATCACTTTCACTATATATGTGACATCACACAATGACCCTATCTATGACATCACACACTCTATGTTTATGACATATCCACTTTATATGGCTTCACACGCAGACTTATATCAACACGACCATTGTGTAACTTCACAGCCACTATGTCTGTCATCACACACATTGTATCTGTGTCAACACAAGCAATGAATCAATTTTATCTAACCCAGTGTATGTATGACATCACAGCCAATATATGTATGCCATAGTATATACTGCATATGACATCACATCCACTCTTTATGACCTCACACCACTTTATTTATGACATCAAATTCACTATACCTGACATCCCATCCACTATATCTGATTTCACGTCCACTGTATCTGTGTTCTCACACCCACACTACCAATGATATCACAGCCACCCTATGTATCATATCACAGCGAGTATACGTGTGACATCCTATCCACTCTATTTGTGACATCATATCCACAATGTATGACATCACAACACTGTGTGTTGTTGATACCATACTCGGCATATATATGACATCATTTGCACTTCAGATGACATCGTATCCACTCTATCACGCCAAACCACAGAATTTATGTTGCCACATCCACGTCAGGCATGACATCACACCCACTGTACCAGACCTTGCCCCCACTGTTTCATTGCCATCACAACATCTCCACTGATATCACGCCCACTCTTTACATGACATCACACTCGCCATATGAAGGGCAACTTTTGCCCCATACAAGACATCTCATCCTCAGTTTATGACATCAAACCACAGTTTCTAGGTCATCACACCCACTCTATTTGACATTGTATCCACTGTATCTGGGTCATCACATCCACTGTATTGAGAATATCACACCAACTGTGTTTATGAGATCTCATGCGCTATGTAAGACGACATCATTCCCGTTGTACGTGACATCACATTCACTATATGTTTAACATCACAGCCTCTGTATCTGTGTCATCACACCCACTCTTTCGATGATATCACACACTTTGTATGTATGACCTCACACCCACTACATGTGTACCATCATATACACTCCATAGGGCATCACATTCACATTTTATGACATCACAGATTATTTATGACATCACATGCACTACACTCATGACATCACTCCCAGTCTATCGGTCATTGAATCCACCCTATTGATGACCTCTGACCAGCTGTTTGTATGACATCACACCCACTTTATGTATGACATATTATGCACTATAGATATGGTCACATCCATTCTTTATAAACTCACACCACTGTAGTCATCACATTACACCCAGTGCATTCATGACATCACACACACTATACATGACCACACACACAAGACAACACAACATTATTATATCTGCCATCTCACCCACTATATCTGACACTACCTCCACGGTATCTGTGTCATCAGACCCAGTGTATCAATGATACCATACACACTCTCTGTATGACATCACACACACTCTATGTAGGACATCATATTCAGTAGGCATGACATCACAAGAACTCTTTATGACATCAGACAACTAAATGAATGACATCACACCCAGTATATTGATGACATCATATCCAATATATATGATATCACTCATACTGCTTTCATGACACCACGCCGTCTCTACCTGACATCACACCCACTATATTTGACATCACAGCCACTGTATCTGTGTCGTCACACACTCTGTATCGATGACATCACAAGTATGAAAATCATCACACTTGGCATACATATGACAACATACACACTCTACATGACATCACATTCACACTTTATGACATCAATCCTCAGCATTTACGACATCTCAGCCACTGCAGTGATGACAGCAGATCTTCTATATGTGACATCATTTCCACGGTTTATGACATCTCATCTCCTATACCTCTGACATCACAGCTACTTTATCTGTAACATCACACCCACTGGGTTTGTAATCCATATTCAATATATTTGACATCAAACACACGGTGTTGAGACAATACAAACAGTATACCTGACATCACACCCTCCGTATCTGTATTTGTGTGATCACACCCTCTGTATCAGTGATATAACACAAACTGTATGTATTATATCAAACATACTATAGGCATGGCACATTATGCACTATATACGAAATCACACGCAGGCTTTATGACATCACAGCACTCTGTTCATCACATCAAAGCTACCCTGGCTCACATCACAGCCATTCTATCTGACAGCACCTCCACAGTATGTGAGTCATCACACCGTGATTATCGATGATATAAGCCCCATTTTCTGTATGATGTCACAGCCACAATATGTATGACATCCACTGAACTACATATGACATCACATTCACTCTGTATGACCTCACACCCCTCTATGACATCACACCCTCTGTATTCATGCCATCACACACAGTATATCTCACATAGCATCCACTGTAGCTGTGTCATTACTTACAATGTATTCATTATACCACACCTGCAATATGTGTGATATCAACCCACTATATGTATTACATCATATGAATTCTATGTGACGTCACACACACTCTTTATGACATCACAAGACTCTATTGAAGACATCCCATCCCTCTCTATTCATAATATCATATCCAATGTTTATGACATCACATATACTATACTTGTGACATCACAGACACTGTATCTATGAGAAGACACCTACTATGTTTTTGACATCATACGCAGTATATATGAGATCTCACATTGTGTATGAATGGCAACACAACCACTGTATCCGAAATCACCCCTACTATATCGGTGTAATCACACTTACTTGAATGATTAGATTACATCCTATGTCCGTGTGAAATCATACCCACTGCATGTATGACACTAGAGGCACTTTATATGACATCAAATCCACTCGGTGTCATCATACAATTGTTTGTCTGTCATGGCACCCACTCTGTTTATGACATCATACCACTGTATATGATCTCACCCACACGGTGTGTATGACTACACAAGCTCTATATCTGTCTAGAAACCCGTTATAACTGCAATCACATCCACTGTATATGTCATCAAACCGACTTTGTTGACGACATCACCCCAACTATCGAAGAGTTCACAGGTGTCATATGTATGCCATCATATGCCTACACATGACATCATATCCACACTTTATGACAACAATCCTTATTATTTATGACATCACTTGCACTCTATTCATGATGTCACACGCACTATATACGATATGCCATGTCATCTACTGTGTATGATATCACTTTCACTATATATGTGACATCACACAATGACCCTATCTATGACATCACACACTCTATGTTTATGACATATCCACTTTATATGGCTTCACACGCAGACTTATATCAACACGACCATTGTGTGTAACTTCACAGCCACTATGTCTGTCATCACGCACATTGTATCTGTGTCAACACAAGCAATGAATCAATTTTATCTAACCCAGTGTATGTATGACATCACAGCCAATATATGTATGCCATAGTATATACTGCATATGACATCACATCCACTCTTTATGACCTCACACCACTTTATTTATGACATCAAATTCACTATACCTGACATCCCATCCACTATATCTGATTTCACGTCCACTGTATCTGTGTTCTCACACCCACACTACCAATGATATCACAGCCACCCTATGTATCATATCACAGCGAGTATACGTGTGACATCCTATCCACTCTATTTGTGACATCATATCCACAATGTATGACATCACAACACTGTGTGTTGTTGATACCACACTCGGCATATATATGACATCATTTGCACTTCAGATGACATCGTATCCACTCTATCACGCCAAACCACAGAATTTATGTTGCCACATCCACGTCAGGCATGACATCACACCCACTGTACCAGACCTTGCCCCCACTGTTTCATTGCCATCACAACATCTCCACTGATATCACGCCCACTCTTTACATGACATCACACTCGCCATATGAAGGGCAACTTTTGCCCCATACAAGACATCTCATCCTCAGTTTATGACATCAAACCACAGTTTCTAGGTCATCACACCCACTCTATTTGACATTGTATCCACTGTATCTGGGTCATCACATCCACTGTATTGAGAATATCACACCAACTGTGTTTATGAGATCTCATGCGCTATGTAAGACGACATCATTCCCGTTGTACGTGACATCACATTCACTATATGTTTAACATCACAGCCTCTGTATCTGTGTCATCACACCCACTCTTTCGATGATATCACACACTTTGTATGTATGACCTCACACCCACTACATGTGTACCATCATATACACTCCATAGGGCATCACATTCACATTTTATGACATCACAGATTATTTATGACATCACATGCACTACACTCATGACATCACTCCCCAGTCTATCGGTCATTGAATCCACCCTATTGATGACCTCTGACCAGCTGTTTGTATGACATCACACCCACTTTATGTATGACATATTATGCACTATAGATATGGTCACATCCATTCTTTATAAACTCACACCACTGTAGTCATCACATTACACCCAGTGCATTCATGACATCACACACACTATACATGACCACACACACAAGACAACACAAACATTATATCTGCCATCTCACCCACTATATCTGACACTACCTCCACGGTATCTGTGTCATCAGACCCAGTGTATCAATGATACCATACACACTCTCTGTATGACATCACACACACTCTATGTAGGACATCATATTCAGTAGGCATGACATCACAAGAACTCTTTATGACATCAGACAACTAAATGAATGACATCACACCCAGTATATTGATGACATCATATCCAATATATATGATATCACTCATACTGCTTTCATGACACCACGCCGTCTCTACCTGACATCACACCCACTATATTTGACATCACAGCCACTGTATCTGTGTCGTCACACACTCTCTGTATCGATGACATCACAAGTATGAAAATCATCACACTTGGCATACATATGACAACATACACACTCTACATGACATCACATTCACACTTTATGACATCAATCCTCAGCATTTACGACATCTCAGCCACTGCAGCAGTGATGACAGCAGATCTTCTATATGTGACATCATTTCCACGGTTTATGACATCTCATCCCTATACCTCTGACATCACAGCTACTTTATCTGTAACATCACACCCACTGGGTTTGTGAATCCATATTCAATATATTTGACATCAAACACACGGTGTTGAGACAATACAAACAGTATACCTGACATCACACCCTCCGTATCTGTATTTGTGTGATCACACCCTCTGTATCAGTGATATAACACAAACTGTATGTATTATATCAAACATACTATAGGCATGGCACATTATGCACTATATACGAAATCACACGCAGGCAGCAGCTTTATGACATCACAGCACTCTGTTCATCACATCAAAGCTACCCTGGCTCACATCACAGCCATTCTATCTGACAGCACCTCCACAGTATGTGAGTCATCACACCGTGATTATCGATGATATAAGCCCCATTTTCTGTATGATGTCACAGCCACAATATGTATGACATCCACTGAACTACATATGACATCACATTCACTCTGTATGACCTCACACCCCTCTATGACATCACACCCTCTGTATTCATGCCATCACACACAGTATATCTCACATAGCATCCACTGTAGCTGTGTCATTACTTACAATGTATTCATTATACCACACCTGCAATATGTGTGATATCAACCCACTATATGTATTACATCATATGAATTCTATGTGACGTCACACACACTCTTTATGACATCACAAGACTCTATTGAAGACATCCCATCCCTCTCTATTCATAATATCATATCCAATGTTTATGACATCACATATACTATACTTGTGACATCACAGACACTGTATCTATGAGAAGACACCTACTATGTTTTTGACATCATACGCAGTATATATGAGATCTCACATTGTGTATGAATGGCAACACAACCACTGTATCCGAAATCACCCCTACTATATCGGTGTAATCACACTTACTTGAATGATTAGATTACATCCTATGTCCGTGTGAAATCATACCCACTGCATGTATGACACTAGAGGCACTTTATATGACATCAAATCCACTCGGTGTCATCATACAATTGTTTGTCTGTCATGGCACCCACTCTGTTTATGACATCATACCACTGTATATGATCTCACCCACACGGTGTGTATGACTACACAAGCTCTATATCTGTCTAGAAACCCGTTATAACTGCAATCACATCCACTGTATATGTCATCAAACCCACTTTGTTGACGACATCACCCCAACTATCGAAGAGTTCACAGGTGTCATATGTATGCCATCATATGCCTACACATGACATCATATCCACACTTTATGACAACAATCCTTATTATTTATGACATCACTTGCACTCTATTCATGATGTCACACGCACTATATACGATATGCCATGTCATCTACTGTGTATGATATCACTTTCACTATATATGTGACATCACACAATGACCCTATCTATGACATCACACACTCTATGTTTATGACATATCCACTTTATATGGCTTCACACGCAGACTTATATCAACACGACCATTGTGTAACTTCACAGCCACTATGTCTGTCATCACACACATTGTATCTGTGTCAACACAAGCAATGAATCAATTTTATCTAACCCAGTGTATGTATGACATCACAGCCAATATATGTATGCCATAGTATATACTGCATATGACATCACATCCACTCTTTATGACCTCACACCACTTTATTTATGACATCAAATTCACTATACCTGACATCCCATCCACTATATCTGATTTCACGTCCACTGTATCTGTGTTCTCACACCCACACTACCAATGATATCACAGCCACCCTATGTATCTATCACACAGCGAGTATACGTGTGACATCCTATCCACTCTATTTGTGACATCATATCCACAATGTATGACATCACAACACTGTGTGTTGTTGATACCACACTCGGCATATATATGACATCATTTGCACTTCAGATGACATCGTATCCACTCTATCACACCAAACCACAGAATTTATGTTGCCACATCCACGTCAGGCATGACATCACACCCACTGTACCAGACCTTGCCCCCACTGTTTCATTGCCATCACAACATCTCCACTGATATCACGCCCACTCTTTGCATGACATCACACTCGCCATATGTAGGGCAACTTTTGCCCCATACAAGACATCTCATCCTCAGTTTATGACATCAAACCACAGTTTCTAGGTCATCACACCCACTCTATTTGACATTGTATCCACTGTATCTGGGTCATCACATCCACTGTATTGAGAATATCACACCAACTGTGTTTATGAGATCTCATGCGCTATGTAAGACGACATCATTCCCGTTGTACGTGACACATCACATTCACTATATGTTTAACATCACAGCCTCTGTATCTGTGTCATCACACCCACTCTTTCGATGATATCACACACTTTGTATGTATGACCTCACACCCACTACATGTATACCATCATATACACTCCATAGGGCATCACATTCACATTTTATGACATCACAGATTATTTATGACATCACATGCACTACACTCATGACATCACTCCCAGTCTATCGGTCATTGAATCCACCCTATTGATGACCTCTGACCAGCTGTTTGTATGACATCACACCCACTTTATGTATGACATATTATGCACTATAGATATGGTCACATCCATTCTTTATAAACTCACACCACTGTAGTCATCACATTACACCCAGTGCATTCATGACATCACACACACTATACATGACCACACACACAAGACAACACAAACATTATATCTGCCATCTCACCCACTATATCTGACACTACCTCCACGGTATCTGTGTCATCAGACCCAGTGTATCAATGATACCATACACACTCTCTGTATGACATCACACACACTCTATGTAGGACATCATATTCAGTAGGCATGACATCACAAGAACTCTTTATGACATCAGACAACTAAATGAATGACATCACACCCAGTATATTGATGACATCATATCCAATATATATGATATCACTCATACTGCTTTCATGACACCACGCCGTCTCTACCTGACATCACACCCACTATATTTGACATCACAGCCACTGTATCTGTGTCGTCACACACTCTGTATCGATGACATCACAAGTATGAAAATCATCACACTTGGCATACATATGACAACATACACACTCTACATGACATCACATTCACACTTTATGACATCAATCCTCAGCATTTACGACATCTCAGCCACTGCAGTGATGACAGCAGATCTCTATATGTGACATCATTTCCACGGTTTATGACATCTCATCCCCTATACCTCTGACATCACAGCTACTTTATCTGTAACATCACACCCACTGGGTTTGTAAATCCATATTCAATATATTTGACATCAAACACACGGTGTTGAGACAATACAAACAGTATACCTGACATCACACCCTCCGTATCTGTATTTGTGTGATCACACCCTCTGTATCAGTGATATAACACAAACTGTATGTATTATATCAAACA
Organism: Odocoileus hemionus; assembly: GCA_020976825.1. Classification (NCBI taxonomy): domain Eukaryota; kingdom Metazoa; phylum Chordata; class Mammalia; order Artiodactyla; family Cervidae; genus Odocoileus; species Odocoileus hemionus. The sequence goes on from JAJLRB010000153.1 coordinate 32,252, forward strand.
TACTATAGGCATGGCACATTATGCACTATATACGACATCACACGCAGGCTTTATGACATCACAGCACTCTGTTCATCACATCAAAGCTACCCTGGCTCACATCACAGCCATTCTATCTGACAGCACCTCCACAGTATGTGAGTCATCACACACGTGATTATCGATGATATAAGCCCCATTTTCTGTATGATGTCACAGCCACAATATGTATGACATCAACTGAACTACATATGACATCACATTCACTCTGTATGACCTCACACCCCCCTCTATGACATCACACCCTCTGTATTCATGCCATCACACACAGTATATCTCACATAGCATCCACTGTAGCTGTGTCATTACTTACAATGTATTCATTATACCACACCTGCAATATGTGTGATATCAACCCACTATATGTATTACATCATATGAATTCTATGTGACGTCACACACACTCTTTATGACATCACAAGACTCTATTGAAGACATCCCATCCCTCTCTATTCATAATATCATATCCAATGTTTATGACATCACATATACTATACTTGTGACATCACAGCCACTGTATCTATGAGAAGACACCTACTATGTTTTTGACATCATACGCAGTATATATGAGATCTCACATTGTGTATGAATGGCAACACAACCACTGTATCCGAAATCACACCCTACTATATCGGTGTAATCACACTTACTTGAATGATTAGATTACATCCTATGTCCGTGTGAAATCATACCCACTGCATGTATGACACTAGAGGCACTTTATATGACATCAAATCCACTCGGTGTCATCATACAATTGTTTGTCTGTCATGGCACCCACTCTGTTTATGACATCATACCACTGTATATGATCTCACCCACACGGTGTGTATGACTACACAAGCTCTATATCTGTCTAGAAACCCGTTATAACTGCAATCACATCCACTGTATATGTCATCAAACCCACTTTGTTGACGACATCACCCCAACTATCGAAGAGTTCACAGGTGTCATATGTATGCCATCATATGCCTACACATGACATCATATCCACACTTTATGACAACAATCCTTATTATTTATGACATCACTTGCACTCTATTCATGATGTCACACGCACTATATACGATATGCCATGTCATCTACTGTGTATGATATCACTTTCACTATATATGTGACATCACACAATGACCCTATCTATGACATCACACACTCTATGTTTATGACATATCCACTTTATATGGCTTCACACGCAGACTTATATCAACACGACCATTGTGTAACTTCACAGCCACTATGTCTGTCATCACACACATTGTATCTGTGTCAACACAAGCAATGAATCAATTTTATCTAACCCAGTGTAGTATGACATCACAGCCAATATATGTATGCCATAGTATATACTGCATATGACATCACATCCACTCTTTATGACCTCACACCACTTTATTTATGACATCAAATTCACTATACCTGACATCCCATCCACTATATCTGATTTCACGTCCACTGTATCTGTGTTCTCACACCCACACTACCAATGATATCACAGCCACCCTATGTATCATATCACAGCCAGTATACGTGTGACATCCTATCCACTCTATTTGTGACATCATATCCACAATGTATGACATCACAACACTGTGTGTTGTTGATACCACACTCGGCATATATGACATCATTTGCACTTCAGATGACATCGTATCCACTCTATCACACCAAACCACAGAATTTATGTTGCCACATCCACGTCAGGCATGACATCACACCCACTGTACCAGACCTTGCCCCCACTGTTTCTTTGCCATCACAACCTCTCCACTGATATCACGCCCACTCTTTGCATGACATCACACTC
>JAJLRB010000154.1:0-20419 GCA_020976825.1 Odocoileus hemionus
ATTCCAAAAATTTTTAGAAAAGAATCTAAACATTTTCTTGGGTGCAAACTGAAAAAATGACAAATGATTTAAGACAGGAACTAAAAGCCACCGATGGCAAAGGGGCTGTTGGCAACACAGGGGTTTACAAGTTTTTCCCCCGGGGCCCCTTTTTCCACCGAAATGGGGAGCCTGTTGGTAAAACCCCTGAAGGGGATGTCATCACATCCTTACTTTTTGGGTTTTCGGGGCACAGGGGGCCCCACATTTATCTTCAACCCCCCTCCACCCCCTGCCAACTTTATGTCTTGTTCACAGTGTTTTAATCTCCTTTGCAAAAAATGAACCCCTTTCCCTTTTGATTTGGTTTTGGAAATTAAAACCCTAGATCAAGGAGTTAATTTCCTCTGACAGGGGCAGTTTTTTCTTTTGGGCCCACCAGAGTGGCACGGGATACACTCACACAAGCACACTCACTCTGAATTTAATAAGGGCTGTGGTTTTGGGGGCCCGAATGAAAGGGGAATAAAATAAAATAAGGTTTTAGGACTGAGCCCCGAACACGATCCCACTTTTCCAGTCTTTCCACCTATGCGAACATCCCAAAAATCCCTGCGGGATCATCCTGGTGTGCAGGGGGGACACGACAGGGTTTAAAGACGGGACTCAACAGAGAGAACATGTAGGGAAATGGGGAAGTGATCTGGCCATCGGGGCTCGAGCTGCACACCCACTGCCCAGCGTGTGAAGGGGTTTGGGGTGAAAATGTTGGAGGGCCCGGCTGGGGGATAGGGGGACTCAGGACCGAGGGGTCTGGCAGGGGGGTCAAGTGTCAAACCAAGAACCCCCCGGGGGGGAATCACTTCCTTAAGACAAAACCCCAACAAACACGGGAACCCTGTAACCGGCACCCACCTTCCAGCAACAGCCCAAACCAGTTGGGCTCACTTGGGTAAGATCTTTTTCAGAAGATTTTCTCCAGCTGTGTTTCCCCACTGGCCCCGCTTTTGCTTCCGGAAACCCGGAGGAGAGGGTTTTTCAGATGATTCAGGGTCACGCTCAACTTGAAAACCTTCTTTTCCAAGTCACAAGGGAATCCATCAACCAACGACCCACAGGATGGCCGCCATGGGACCCCCTTTGGCAGCGACAGTGCCCCATCTCCCGTGGGGACGTGGGGCTTGAGGGAGGGCCCCTCTGGCAGAACGGGTTTTGGGGGCAACGGGGACCTGGGTCCTGTCACGGTCCACTTTTATACGGGCTCTCATGGGGAACAGATCCCCCATTTTCTGTGCTCTGTCCCGTGGGGGCAAGGGGGCAGTTCGACATCTGTGTCCTCGGGTGGAGGTCTGTCAGAGAGTTTTGATGTGCCCCAATGGGGAAAGTCTGTAGTTTTGAAACCCACAGCACTGCTGGGGCCCGAACTTTCGCCAGGTTCCCGGGATGTGAAGGGCTTCTCAAGAGCAACAGGCAAGGATCCCACCCAGCAGGCCCCCTTTTCCCCAGGTCCCCAAAGGGGGCTACATCCTCCCCATTCCCTGTTGTGGGCCCCCAACTATCTAGGTCAACCATCACTCTCTGATATTTTGCACTTGGGGAATGATTATTGGTCATGGTCAAGACAAGATTTTCCCCAGACGGCACCCCCCCCCCAACTTGAACTTTCAAATTTTTTACTCTCAAAAAGAAATGGAATGGCAAAGTTTTTGGCCCCTTTTGCAACAGGGCCCTCTGCTCCTCATTTTCACAGGGGGCCCCCAGAAGGGATGTTGGCGCTTTTGGCAAAAACTCAAAAGATCAACTATCAATCCAAAAAAATCAATCCCAATATTTCCTTAAAGGACTATGCTGAACTGGAAACCCAATACATTGCCCCTGATGAAAGAACCCCTTATTTGAAAACCCTATGCTAGGGAAATTTAAGGCCGGGGGAAAAAGGGGACGACAGAGATTAAACTGGTGTTTTCCCGACTCAAAGGGCATATTTTTAACATCCGGAGTTGGTGGACGGGAAAACCTGGTTGGACGCAGTCCATGGGTTTGCAGAGGTGAAAACATACGAGCCACTGACTACAGACTGCCCCATTCAAAAGATCCTTTCCCAAATTTAAATTTTTCAAACTTTATAAACAAAAAATTTTTTAAAATAATTGACATCATTTCTCTCCGTTTCATTTGGAAACTAGGGGAAAAGCCATTCCCAAAAACAATGGGAAGTGACCCCCCTGTTTAAGTTTTTTCCCTTGAACACATAATTGTTATTGTTTATCAATCCAATCTTTTGATCCCCTGGACTACAGACCAGGCCCCTGCCCTGGGGTTTTCCTGCAAAATCCGAAGGGAGGTTGCCATTTCCCACTGCAGTGGATCTTTCCCCCAGGGGCAAACCCTATCTCGTAATTCCTCATTGGAGGAGGGTCTTTTACCCTGCACCCTGGATATCATATTAAAAAACTGTGCCACCCTTTGTTTTTTTTTTCCCTCCCCCCCACCATCTTTAGTAACTATCTCTCTAAAAAAAAAAAAAAAAAAAAAAAAAAAAAAAAAAAAAAAAAAAAAAAAAAAAAAAAAAAAAAAAAAAAAAAAAAAAAAAAAAAAAAAAAAAAAAAAAAAAAAAAAAAAAAAAAAAAAAAAAAAAAAAAAAAAAAAAAAAAAAAAAAAAAAAAAAAAAAAAAAAAAAAAAAAAAAAAAAAAAAAAAAAAAAAAAAAAAAAAAAAAAAAAAAAAAAAAAAAAAAAAAAAAAAAAAAAAAAAAAAAAAAAAAAAAAAAAAAAAAAAAAAAAAAAAAAAAAAAAAAAAAAAAAAAAAAAAAAAAAAAAAAAAAAAAAAAAAAAAAAAAAAAAAAAAAAAAAAAAAAAAAAAAAAAAAAAAAAAAAAAAAAAAAAAAAAAAAAAAAAAAAAAAAAAAAAAAAAAAAAAAAAAAAAAAAAAAAAAAAAAAAAAAAAAAAAAAAAAAAAAAAAAAAAAAAAAAAAAAAAAAAAAAAAAAAAAAAAAAAAAAAAAAAAAAAAAAAAAAAAAAAAAAAAAAAAAAAAAAAAAAAAAAAAAAAAAAAAAAAAAAAAAAAAAAAAAAAAAAAAAAAAAAAAAAAAAAAAAAAAAAAAAAAAAAAAAAAAAAAAAAAAAAAAAAAAAAAAAAAAAAAAAAAAAAAAAAAAAAAAAAAAAAAAAAAAAAAAAAAAAAAAAAAAAAAAAAAAAAAAAAAAAAAAAAAAAAAAAAAAAAAAAAAAAAAAAAAAAAAAAAAAAAAAAAAAAAAAAAAAAAAAAAAAAAAAAAAAAAAAAAAAAAAAAAAAAAAAAAAAAAAAAAAAAAAAAAAAAAAAAAAAAAAAAAAAAAAAAAAAAAAAAAAAAAAAAAAAAAAAAAAAAAAAAAAAAAAAAAAAAAAAAAAAAAAAAAAAAAAAAAAAAAAAAAAAAAAAAAAAAAAAAAAAAAAAAAAAAAAAAAAAAAAAAAAAAAAAAAAAAAAAAAAAAAAAAAAAAAAAAAAAAAAAAAAAAAAAAAAAAAAAAAAAAAAAAAAAAAAAAAAAAAAAAAAAAAAAAAAAAAAAAAAAAAAAAAAAAAAAAAAAAAAAAAAAAAAAAAAAAAAAAAAAAAAAAAAAAAAAAAAAAAAAAAAAAAAAAAAAAAAAAAAAAAAAAAAAAAAAAAAAAAAAAAAAAAAAAAAAAAAAAAAAAAAAAAAAAAAAAAAAAAAAAAAAAAAAAAAAAAAAAAAAAAAAAAAAAAAAAAAAAAAAAAAAAAAAAAAAAAAAAAAAAAAAAAAAAAAAAAAAAAAAAAAAAAAAAAAAAAAAAAAAAAAAAAAAAAAAAAAAAAAAAAAAAAAAAAAAAAAAAAAAAAAAAAAAAAAAAAAAAAAAAAAAAAAAAAAAAAAAAAAAAAAAAAAAAAAAAAAAAAAAAAAAAAAAAAAAAAAAAAAAAAAAAAAAAAAAAAAAAAAAAAAAAAAAAAAAAAAAAAAAAAAAAAAAAAAAAAAAAAAAAAAAAAAAAAAAAAAAAAAAAAAAAAAAAAAAAAAAAAAAAAAAAAAAAAAAAAAAAAAAAAAAAAAAAAAAAAAAAAAAAAAAAAAAAAAAAAAAAAAAAAAAAAAAAAAAAAAAAAAAAAAAAAAAAAAAAAAAAAAAAAAAAAAAAAAAAAAAAAAAAAAAAAAAAAAAAAAAAAAAAAAAAAAAAAAAAAAAAAAAAAAAAAAAAAAAAAAAAAAAAAAAAAAAAAAAAAAAAAAAAAAAAAAAAAAAAAAAAAAAAAAAAAAAAAAAAAAAAAAAAAAAAAAAAAAAAAAAAAAAAAAAAAAAAAAAAAAAAAAAAAAAAAAAAAAAAAAAAAAAAAAAAAAAAAAAAAAAAAAAAAAAAAAAAAAAAAAAAAAAAAAAAAAAAAAAAAAAAAAAAAAAAAAAAAAAAAAAAAAAAAAAAAAAAAAAAAAAAAAAAAAAAAAAAAAAAAAAAAAAAAAAAAAAAAAAAAAAAAAAAAAAAAAAAAAAAAAAAAAAAAAAAAAAAAAAAAAAAAAAAAAAAAAAAAAAAAAAAAAAAAAAAAAAAAAAAAAAAAAAAAAAAAAAAAAAAAAAAAAAAAAAAAAAAAAAAAAAAAAAAAAAAAAAAAAAAAAAAAAAAAAAAAAAAAAAAAAAAAAAAAAAAAAAAAAAAAAAAAAAAAAAAAAAAAAAAAAAAAAAAAAAAAAAAAAAAAAAAAAAAAAAAAAAAAAAAAAAAAAAAAAAAAAAAAAAAAAAAAAAAAAAAAAAAAAAAAAAAAAAAAAAAAAAAAAAAAAAAAAAAAAAAAAAAAAAAAAAAAAAAAAAAAAAAAAAAAAAAAAAAAAAAAAAAAAAAAAAAAAAAAAAAAAAAAAAAAAAAAAAAAAAAAAAAAAAAAAAAAAAAAAAAAAAAAAAAAAAAAAAAAAAAAAAAAAAAAAAAAAAAAAAAAAAAAAAAAAAAAAAAAAAAAAAAAAAAAAAAAAAAAAAAAAAAAAAAAAAAAAAAAAAAAAAAAAAAAAAAAAAAAAAAAAAAAAAAAAAAAAAAAAAAAAAAAAAAAAAAAAAAAAAAAAAAAAAAAAAAAAAAAAAAAAAAAAAAAAAAAAAAAAAAAAAAAAAAAAAAAAAAAAAAAAAAAAAAAAAAAAAAAAAAAAAAAAAAAAAAAAAAAAAAAAAAAAAAAAAAAAAAAAAAAAAAAAAAAAAAAAAAAAAAAAAAAAAAAAAAAAAAAAAAAAAAAAAAAAAAAAAAAAAAAAAAAAAAAAAAAAAAAAAAAAAAAAAAAAAAAAAAAAAAAAAAAAAAAAAAAAAAAAAAAAAAAAAAAAAAAAAAAAAAAAAAAAAAAAAAAAAAAAAAAAAAAAAAAAAAAAAAAAAAAAAAAAAAAAAAAAAAAAAAAAAAAAAAAAAAAAAAAAAAAAAAAAAAAAAAAAAAAAAAAAAAAAAAAAAAAAAAAAAAAAAAAAAAAAAAAAAAAAAAAAAAAAAAAAAAAAAAAAAAAAAAAAAAAAAAAAAAAAAAAAAAAAAAAAAAAAAAAAAAAAAAAAAAAAAAAAAAAAAAAAAAAAAAAAAAAAAAAAAAAAAAAAAAAAAAAAAAAAAAAAAAAAAAAAAAAAAAAAAAAAAAAAAAAAAAAAAAAAAAAAAAAAAAAAAAAAAAAAAAAAAAAAAAAAAAAAAAAAAAAAAAAAAAAAAAAAAAAAAAAAAAAAAAAAAAAAAAAAAAAAAAAAAAAAAAAAAAAAAAAAAAAAAGGGGGGGGGGGGGGGGGGGGGGGGGGGGGGGGGGGGGGGGGGGGGGGGGGGGGGGGGGGGGGGGGGGGGGGGGGGGGGGGGGGGGGGGGGGGGGGGGGGGGGGGGGGGGGGGGGGGGGGGGGGGGGGGGGGGGGGGGGGGGGGGGGGGGGGGGGGGGGGGGGGGGGGGGGGGGGGGGGGGGGGGGGGGGGGGGGGGGGGGGGGGGGGGGGGGGGGGGGGGGGGGGGGGGGGGGGGGGGGGGGGGGGGGGGGGGGGGGGGGGGGGGGGGGGGGGGGGGGGGGGGGGGGGGGGGGGGGGGGGGGGGGGGGGGGGGGGGGGGGGGGGGGGGGGGGGGGGGGGGGGGGGGGGGGGGGGGGGGGGGGGGGGGGGGGGGGGGGGGGGGGGGGGGGGGGGGGGGGGGGGGGGGGGGGGGGGGGGGGGGGGGGGGGGGGGGGGGGGGGGGGGGGGGGGGGGGGGGGGGGGGGGGGGGGGGGGGGGGGGGGGGGGGGGGGGGGGGGGGGGGGGGGGGGGGGGGGGGGGGGGGGGGGGGGGGGGGGGGGGGGGGGGGGGGGGGGGGGGGGGGGGGGGGGGGGGGGGGGGGGGGGGGGGGGGGGGGGGGGGGGGGGGGGGGGGGGGGGGGGGGGGGGGGGGGGGGGGGGGGGGGGGGGGGGGGGGGGGGGGGGGGGGGGGGGGGGGGGGGGGGGGGGGGGGGGGGGGGGGGGGGGGGGGGGGGGGGGGGGGGGGGGGGGGGGGGGGGGGGGGGGGGGGGGGGGGGGGGGGGGGGGGGGGGGGGGGGGGGGGGGGGGGGGGGGGGGGGGGGGGGGGGGGGGGGGGGGGGGGGGGGGGGGGGGGGGGGGGGGGGGGGGGGGGGGGGGGGGGGGGGGGGGGGGGGGGGGGGGGGGGGGGGGGGGGGGGGGGGGGGGGGGGGGGGGGGGGGGGGGGGGGGGGGGGGGGGGGGGGGGGGGGGGGGGGGGGGGGGGGGGGGGGGGGGGGGGGGGGGGGGGGGGGGGGGGGGGGGGGGGGGGGGGGGGGGGGGGGGGGGGGGGGGGGGGGGGGGGGGGGGGGGGGGGGGGGGGGGGGGGGGGGGGGGGGGGGGGGGGGGGGGGGGGGGGGGGGGGGGGGGGGGGGGGGGGGGGGGGGGGGGGGGGGGGGGGGGGGGGGGGGGGGGGGGGGGGGGGGGGGGGGGGGGGGGGGGGGGGGGGGGGGGGGGGGGGGGGGGGGGGGGGGGGGGGGGGGGGGGGGGGGGGGGGGGGGGGGGGGGGGGGGGGGGGGGGGGGGGGGGGGGGGGGGGGGGGGGGGGGGGGGGGGGGGGGGGGGGGGGGGGGGGGGGGGGGGGGGGGGGGGGGGGGGGGGGGGGGGGGGGGGGGGGGGGGGGGGGGGGGGGGGGGGGGGGGGGGGGGGGGGGGGGGGGGGGGGGGGGGGGGGGGGGGGGGGGGGGGGGGGGGGGGGGGGGGGGGGGGGGGGGGGGGGGGGGGGGGGGGGGGGGGGGGGGGGGGGGGGGGGGGGGGGGGGGGGGGGGGGGGGGGGGGGGGGGGGGGGGGGGGGGGGGGGGGGGGGGGGGGGGGGGGGGGGGGGGGGGGGGGGGGGGGGGGGGGGGGGGGGGGGGGGGGGGGGGGGGGGGGGGGGGGGGGGGGGGGGGGGGGGGGGGGGGGGGGGGGGGGGGGGGGGGGGGGGGGGGGGGGGGGGGGGGGGGGGGGGGGGGGGGGGGGGGGGGGGGGGGGGGGGGGGGGGGGGGGGGGGGGGGGGGGGGGGGGGGGGGGGGGGGGGGGGGGGGGGGGGGGGGGGGGGGGGGGGGGGGGGGGGGGGGGGGGGGGGGGGGGGGGGGGGGGGGGGGGGGGGGGGGGGGGGGGGGGGGGGGGGGGGGGGGGGGGGGGGGGGGGGGGGGGGGGGGGGGGGGGGGGGGGGGGGGGGGGGGGGGGGGGGGGGGGGGGGGGGGGGGGGGGGGGGGGGGGGGGGGGGGGGGGGGGGGGGGGGGGGGGGGGGGGGGGGGGGGGGGGGGGGGGGGGGGGGGGGGGGGGGGGGGGGGGGGGGGGGGGGGGGGGGGGGGGGGGGGGGGGGGGGGGGGGGGGGGGGGGGGGGGGGGGGGGGGGGGGGGGGGGGGGGGGGGGGGGGGGGGGGGGGGGGGGGGGGGGGGGGGGGGGGGGGGGGGGGGGGGGGGGGGGGGGGGGGGGGGGGGGGGGGGGGGGGGGGGGGGGGGGGGGGGGGGGGGGGGGGGGGGGGGGGGGGGGGGGGGGGGGGGGGGGGGGGGGGGGGGGGGGGGGGGGGGGGGGGGGGGGGGGGGGGGGGGGGGGGGGGGGGGGGGGGGGGGGGGGGGGGGGGGGGGGGGGGGGGGGGGGGGGGGGGGGGGGGGGGGGGGGGGGGGGGGGGGGGGGGGGGGGGGGGGGGGGGGGGGGGGGGGGGGGGGGGGGGGGGGGGGGGGGGGGGGGGGGGGGGGGGGGGGGGGGGGGGGGGGGGGGGGGGGGGGGGGGGGGGGGGGGGGGGGGGGGGGGGGGGGGGGGGGGGGGGGGGGGGGGGGGGGGGGGGGGGGGGGGGGGGGGGGGGGGGGGGGGGGGGGGGGGGGGGGGGGGGGGGGGGGGGGGGGGGGGGGGGGGGGGGGGGGGGGGGGGGGGGGGGGGGGGGGGGGGGGGGGGGTTTTCTCTCCCAGCAAAACTGTGAACCCGGCAAAAGGGTTTTTGGGCCCCTTTTGGGAGATCAAGGGCCCTGCATTTCTTTTCCCCAAATTTTTCACAGGGGCCCCCAGAAGGGAGTGTGTGGCCGCTTAGGCCAAAAACTCAAAAGATTCCCCAAATAATTTTAAACCTAAAGGAAATCAATCCTGAATATTCCTTTTAAAAGGGCCCCATGCTGAACTTTGGGAAAATCCAATACATTGGCCCCTGATGAAAAAAACCCCCTTATTTGGGAAAGACCCGATGCAGGGAAGATTGAAGGGCCCGGGGGAAAAGGGGACGACAGAGGGTTAGAAATGGGGGTTTCCCCCACTCAAAGGACATGATTTTTGTGTAGCTCCGGGAGTTGGTGAAGGGCAGGGAAAACCTGGGGTGGGCGCAGTCCATTTGGGGGTTTTCCGAAGTAAAAACATGACTGAGCCACTGACTTACAGACCCGCCCCATTCAAAAGAGTCCCTTTCCCAAATTAAATTTCCCCAGAAAATGTTTATAAACAAAAAATTTTTTTTTAAAATATATTGACATCAAATTTATCTCCAGTTTTTATTTTGGGAAAATAGGGGGAAAGCCATTCCAAAAACAAGGGAAGGGGAGCCACTGTTTGAAGTTTTTCCCTTGAACACATAATTGCTTTATTTTTTCAGGGCCCAAACCAAGTCCCTTTTTGATCCCCTGGACTACAGACCCCGGGCCCCTGGCCATGGGGTTTTTTTCCCGGGAAAATCCGAGAGTAGGTTGCCATTTTCCCACTGCAAATGGCATCTTATCGCCCCCCGGGGCGAACCCCTATCCCCGTTAATTTCCTTCATTGGAGGAGGTCTTTAAACCCTGCACCCCTGGGTTCAAAATGTAAAAATTTTGTGCCACCCCTTTTTTTTTTTCTCCCTCCCCCCCATCCATCTGTTAGTAACTATCTCTCTGAAACTCCTTTTTGGGAAATCTTTTAACATTTCAGAGAATTTTTTTAAAACATCTTGATCCTTTCTTGTGATGTCATTGTTTTTGTAGCAAAAACATCTCTCCTATGACACGGGTATTTCCTGACTTCCCGGAAGACAGGTTTTTCAGGTGGACGGGAGGGGCTCATGGGAGTCAGCCAAAAGGGGGCCTCCTGCCTGCACAGCCAGTGCCCCCGCCACATTTTCTTCTATCCCCAAAAAACTGAGAATGTTTTCCCCCCCCCCAACCCCTTTGCCACCCCAGGGGAAATGGTTTAAAAAACCCTTTATGCTGAGCCAAAAAAACAGGGGCAGAAAAATTTAAAAGTGGTTAAATAATTGGGAGAGAGAGTAGATTCTGTGTTTTTTTTTCTTATTTTTTTGTGTCTTGATTCATTTTTTTATTATTTTTTATTTTGATTGAAATATCATTCTATAAAAGTTCTGATAGTTTCTGCTGTGCAACAAAAGAAAAATTAATACATATAAAACCCCATTTTTTAGATTTTAAAAACCCATTAAAGGTTTTTAAAAAGATTTTAATAGATTCCCTGTGCTCCCCATCCCATCTTTATCTTTTTTGATTAAAGTAGAGAAAATTTTTTCAACCTAATTTAAAACGTTCCCCTTTTTTTGGGTTCCATAAGTTTTCCTACATGTGAAAAGGGGTTTTTAAATTTTATAAAAGGTTTTAATTGGGGACCTTTTTTTTTAGATTTCCCTATGTAGGGGACATCATATGATAATTGTCTTTCTATTATCCAAATTCACCAAAATTACAAAATTTTAAAAGTTTTACCCCTTTTAATTATGGTTTTTTTCTGGGTATTTTCCCAAAAAGTAAAAATTAAATCTATCCTATGGAAAATCTTAATTTTTGGGCTTTTAAGATCCTTCAAAACCCCCCTTTAGACCCAAAAAGACGGGCGAAAATGAACTATACTGTTTTTCAAGTGGGTATACCCAAAATTTCAATTTTCACCAACAATTTTACGAGGCTTCCTTTTTTCCACACCCCCCCCCCTTTTAAACCCTTTATTTTTTTGTAATTTTTTTGATGATGGGGAAATTTTGACCCCTAAGTTATACCTCAAGGGATTTTTGATTTTAAATTTTTTTTAATAAAAATTTGAGATGTTTATTCTTTTTTTGTTCTTTTCCAGGCCCCCCTTTATCTTCCTTTTAAAAAATGTGTATTTAAAACCCTTCCCCTTTTTTTTTGATTGGGTGGGAAAAATTATTTGGTTTTATTTTTGTGAAAAGTTTAGTTGCATGACCTTTGCATATTTTTAAATTAATCCCCTGTTGTCACTTTATTTTCAAAAAAATCCCCCTTATGTGGGCTCCTTTCATTTTTGGAGAAAAAATGTCCCCCCAGGGGGTCCCGTTTTTTAAAATTTATTAGCCTTTTGGTTTTTTTTTTATTTTTTTTTTATTTTTATCACTTTTGTAAGGGGGGCTTAAAAGACGATTTTCTGCGATTTATTCAGAAGTGTTCCCGCTAATTTTTTTCCAACCTTTTTAAGTGCCTAGTCTTACATTTAGAACCTTTTTAAACCCAATTTTTTTTTTAAATTTAATGTGGTGTTTTGAGATTTATATCAAATTTTTTTTCAGAAAACTTTTCCCGATAAGTTATTTTCAAAAAAATTTGGGGAGGTCCCGTTCTATACTTTGGTTCCCTTTTTGATTATTTTTTCATAAGAGCAAACTTTGTAATTTAAACTCAAACTCCTTAAATTTTTCCTTCCCCCCCCTTTTCCCAAATTTGGGAATCTAAATTTTCTTTTTTAAAAATTTTTGAAACCGTTTTTCCCTTTTTTGGGTTTAAATTTTATGGGACACTGATACAGAAAAATTAGCATATCATAGATATTTGTCTTTCTCTGTGACGGGCTTCCCCTTTTTTTTATCCTCTGCAGGGCCCCCCCAAGTTGCTTCAAATGGCATCATTTTCAAATTTTTTTTATGGCCCCATAGTATTGCACTGTGTTTATCACCAAACTTTTTATTCCATTTTTCAGTGGGTATTTAGGTTTTCTTCCCATCTTTTCCAATTTTAACTAATATTTCCCCTTATTCTTTCAATTTCCAGCTTCTTCCCCGTATATGTCCTTAAGGGGGTTTTCGGGGTCGGAAAAAGTAAATCCCTTTTTTATTGAAGAGCCTTCATAAATGTTTTCCAATTGGGGTACAAAACAATTTTCATTCCCTTTCCCAAAAGGGGTTTTAGGTTTCTTTTTTTGCACATCCTTTGCCAACATTTATTTGTGTTTTTTCTTTATGATGGCTTTTTTTGGTAGATGTGAGGGGGGAACTTTTTTTGGTGTGGAAATTTCATTTTCTTTGATGAAAATACAGATTAAAGCCCTCTTTCCCTTTTTTTGGTTTTGTTTTTTTTGGGTTTTTTTTTTGGGTTTTTCCTTTTTTTTTTTTGGTTTTTTTTTTTTTTTTTTTTTTGGGTTTTTTTTTTGTGGGGATTCTTATTTTTTGGAAAAAAAATAAAACCCCCCAAAATTTTTTTAAATTAAATTTTTTTTTTCATTCATTTATTTCTTTTTTTAATATTAACCCCTTAAAAAAATATTTAAAAAATTTTTTTTACATTTTTTCTTTCTTTTCTTTTTTTTTGAAAAAGGAAATTTTTTTTTTAAAAATTAGAAAAAACCATTTCTGAACCCTCTGATAAAAGGGTTTCTAAATTTTTTTTTCAGTTCTGTGGTTTCAGGTCTTCCACTCAAGGGTTAAAGCATTTGATGCACTTTTAAAACCTATTGAAGATACTGGTCCAATTTTTTTGTTTTGCCTGTAAGTGTCCATGGGTCTCAAAAACCCTTTTTAAAGCAGGACTGTCCTTAAACCCACCTTTTATTTTTGGCTTCTTTGTTGGGGAGAAAAGGGGAAAAGGGAAACCCCCTTCAAAATTCTTGCGTTGAGAAACACATGAGCAGTAGGAAAACAAAAAAATTGTACGAAAGATGAACTTCCCAAAGCAGTAAGGGTTCTCAATAAAGCTACTGGAGAAACAAAACCAAAAACATGAAAAAAAGGGGCCCAACGGAAAACAACGCCCATTTCTGGGTGTGACTTGGGTTTATGGGAGTAAGTCCTTTTGATAAAGAACAATATTTCCTAGGAACCCGGAAATTAGGTCCCCGAAATCAAGGGAAATTGGAAAATGGTCAACAGGAATTTGGGAATGGGACATTGGGCAATTTTTGCGATTTGGGGAACTAAAATGGGGGCTGGAAGGGGTGGGAAATTTTTTTTTTAAAAAACCCTTACATGTCTAAAAGTGGGAAAAGGGAACCCTTAAAAAAAATGGAGAGCCAACAAAAAAGGAAAAGAATCTGAAACAATTTTTGCTTGGGTGAATCTGAAAAATGACAGAGTGAAATTTTTGGCCAAACATAAAAGGCCAAAACAGGGTGCATGGGCAAGTCTGTTGGCAACACAGGCTTTAGCAAACCCTTTCCCCCCTGGGCCCCCGTTTTTTTCCCGCCGAAATGCAGCCTGTTGGGGTGTAGCCCCGTGAAAGGCAGAATGTCATCAACATCCTGTACTGGGGTTTTTCGGGTTTTACCCGTGGGGCCAAAACATGTTGAGTCTGCAACCCACTCCACCCCTGCCCAAAATTTAATGTCTTGTGTCACATGTGGGTTTAAACTCCTTTGCCCAAAAAGAGACCCCCCTTTTTTAGTTTGGGGTTTTTAAAATTAAAAAAACCCGAGATCTAGGAAGTTTTTTTAACTATCCTGCGGGCAGGGGGGATTTTTTTTTAGGCCCAACCAAGTGAGCACTGGGATACAAATCACACCCGCACACTCACTCTGGGAAATTTTTAAAAAGGACTTGGGTTTGGGGGGGCCCAATTAAAGAAAGGGAAGGAAAAAAAATAATATAAGGGGGTTGGGGGCACTTATTGCCTGAGACACGATTTTCCCCCTTTTCCAGGTCTTGTCCCAACCCATGTCTGAAAACCCTCCCTAAAATCCCTGTTTGGATCACCCTGGTGGGGCAGGTGGACAAAGACAACTTTGAAAAACAGGGACCAACAGGGTGGAGAACATGTTTGGAAATGGGCGTGGGCGGGGCCCCGGTCTGAGAACTCGGAGCGGGCCCCCACAGCATGCCCGGGGCTTTTGTAAGGGGTGTGTGGTGAAACTGTGGGGAGGGGGGGGGCTTTGGGGGGTTGGATGAGGGATGACGGTAAAATCCCGAGGCCCCTGTGCGGGGGGGTCAAGTGTCAAACCAAGGAGGGGGCCCCCGGGGTGAATACTTCCTAAGAGCAAAACCCCAACAGAACACGGAACCCGTAAAAACCCGGCACCCCCCCTTCCCGGGAACAGCACCCGGGGCCATTGGGGGGTCAAATTTGGGTGAAGAGTCTTTATTTGAAGGATGTTCTCCAGCTGTGTCTCGACTGGCCAGGCTTCTGCTTCCGGAAACCCCCGGAGGGAAAAGGTTTTTTCAGATGATTTGGCGGTTTAGGCTCCCAAATTGAATGCCCGGGCTTTTTTCCCGGAGTTTACAAAGGTAATCCCTTTAAACCCAAAGCTGAAACCCCTCAGGAAATGGGGGCCCCCGGGGACCCTTCCTTTTTGGGGAGCGGGCAGCTGCCCCCACTCCAAGTGGGGGGCGTGGGACTTTAGGGGGGGTTCTCCCCTGGGCAAAGGAAAGGGGTTTGGGGGGCCCCAAAGTGGGGCCTGGGGGTCCTGTTTACGGTCACAGGGGAGTACGGGCCTCATGGGAAAACAGGGTTTCCCGAGGTTTCTGTGCTCTTTTTGGGGCCCTTTTGGGGCCAAAAGGGGTTTGGGGAGTTTTTTTGACATCTGTGTCCTTTGGTTTGGGGGTCTGTGCAGAAGTTTTTGAGGTGTCTGAAGGGAGAAGTCCCGTAATTTTTAGAAGCACCACAGGGGGGCGCCCGGTGCCCTGAAACTTTCGCCCCTTTTCCCGCACGTGTTGACCCGGGCTTCTCACGAGACTGCAACAGGGAAGGGGATTCCCCCCCCAGGGCCCAAACCATTTTTCCCGCAGGGGCCCCAAAAAGTTGGGTTTTCAAACCTCGCTATTTCCCTGTTTTGGGCCCAAGGCCTTTTCGAGGGGGTCAAAACCCTCACTCCGAAAATTTCCGTAAACCCTTTTAAAATGAAAGTATTGTGTCAAAGGGGCAAAACCAAAGGTTTTTTCCCCTAGACCCCCACCCCCCCCCCCCCCAAACTTGACCCTTTCAGAATTTTGGGTTTACTTTTCATAGGAAGACTTGGGAATTTTTCCCAAAAAGATTGTTTGGCCCCCTTTTTCAAACAGGCCCCCCGGGGCTCCTGCTATTTCTCACCGGGCCACCAAAAGGCATTTTTGGCTGCTTATGGCAAAACTGAAAAAAGATCCAACAGTCAATCCTAAAGGAAATCCAAACCTGAAAATTCCTTGAAAAAGGGCTGATGCGAACTGGAAAAAATTTCCCAAAACATTGGGCCCCCTGAATAAAAAAAACCCAAATTATTTTAACGAACCCTTTGCTAGGGAAAGATTGAAGGTCCGGGGGAAAAGGGGGCACAGAGGATTAAAATGGGTGAAGTTATCCCCGGGCTCAATGGACATGAGTTTGGGAACATCCGGAGTTGGTGAAGGACAAAGGGGAACCTGGTGTGACCCCAGTTTCCCTTGGTTTTTTTAGAGAGTGAAACATGACTGAAACCCTGAACTGACAGACTGCCCCCATTTTAAAAGAGCCCCTTCCCCAAAATTTAAACTTTCCCCAAAACATGTTTGGGGTAAACCAAAAGAATTTTTTTTAAAATATAATTTACCTGCATTTTATCTCCAGTTTCCCTTGGAAACTAGGGGAAAACCATTCCCCCAAAACATGGGAAGGGGACCCCCGTTTTAATTTGTTCCCTTTAGACACATATATGTGCTTAGTTTGGGGTTTATCAAGTCCAAACTTTTTGATCCCCTGGACTAAAAGACCAGGCCCCTGTCCATGGAAATTTTTCCCCAAGAATTTCCCAAGGGAGGTTTTCCATTTCCTACTGGGAGTTTGGGATCTTATCCCCCCCGCCCCCCGGGGGAAAAAACCCCTAAACTCGTTAAATTTTCCCGCTTTGGGGGAGGGCTTTTTTACCACCACCAGGTTTGGGTATCGAATTTTTAAAATTCTGGCCAGCCCTTTGTTTTTTCCCCCCACTCCCCCCTCATCCATCTATTAGTAACTATTCTTCCCGAAACTCCTTTTTGGGAAATCCCTTTGGGAACATTACCCAAAAATTTTTCAATCAAACTTGATCCTTTCTTGTGGGTGTCATTGTTTGTGTAGAAAAAAAATTCCCCCTATGACACTGGGTAAAGTTCCTGACTTCCCGGGAAAACGTGGGGTTTAGGTGGAAAGGGGGGGAGTCTCAGTGGGGGTCAGTCAAAGGGGGGCCCTGCTCTGCCCCCAGCCAGTGCCAGCCCACATTGTCTTCTAAACCCAAAAAACCCGAAAATTTTTTCCCTCCCCGCCACCCATTTTGCAGCACCTCCAAGGGGCCGGGGGGTAAAATCCTAAAGTGAACAAGGACAAGGGCCCAAAAAAGGGAAAAGGGTTAAAAATTGGGGAGAGAGATGAATTCTGTGTTTTTAGTTTTTTATATTAAAGTGTTTTGATTCATTTTTATTATTTTATATTTTGAAATTTTAAAAAATCATTCTAAACATGCTGATTTTTTTTCTGCTTGTGCAAACAAAGTTAATAATTAATTTCATATATACCCTCTTTTTTTAGATTCCCATCCTATGGGAAGGTTATTACAAAAGATTTGAATAGAGTTCCCTGGCTCCCCATCGATCTTTTCTTTCATTATAGTAGATAAATTGCCAAACCTACTTTTTCGTTCCCCCGTTTTTTTGGGTTTCCATAAAAAATTTCTCTACATGTGAGGGTCTATTTCAGGGAAATAGGTTTAAAATGTTTCCTTTCTTTTTGATTTTCCCCTATGTAGGTACATCATATAATTTTTGTCTTTCTAATCAACTTCACCAAAATGACAATTTAAAAGGTTCAAACCCCATAATTATGGTTTTTTTTGGGTATTTGCCCAAAGGGTTTAAAATTACTCTATCATAGGAAACTTTTTTATTTTTGGTTTTTTAAGCCCTTCATACTGTCAGACCAAACGAGGGTCTGAAGAATGATACTTTTTTTCCCTAGGGGTATACCCAATTACTTCTCCCCAACAATGTACGGGTTTTTCCCTTTGTCCACCCCCTTTTTCCACCTTTTATTTTTGTAATTTTTTTTTGATGAGGGCCATTCTGACTCGTTGAGCTGATACTATTAGTTTTTTTTTATTTCTTAATAATTAGAGATTTTCGTGTCTTTTTTTTGTTCTTCCTGGCCCCCTTTATGCCCCTTTTGGGGAGAAAGTTTTTTTTTAGCCCTTTCCATCTTTTTTTGTTTGGGGATATTTTTTGGGTTTTATTTCGAATGTTGGTTGCATGAGCCTTTGAAATTTTTTGAAGATTAATCCCTTTTGGTCATTCATTTGCAATATATTCTTCCCTTTACTGTTGGGCCCCTTTTTTTTTTGGGAAAGTGTCCCCCAGGGTCAGTTTTAAGTTTATTAGCCGGGTTTTTTTTATTTTTTTTTTTTATTTTTTCACTTAGAAAGGGCTTAGGACATTTTCTGGATATGTCAGGAGTGTTCTCCCTATATTTTTTTCCAACTTTTTTTATATGCCTAGCTTACTTTTAAAAAATTTAACCCTTTTTTTAAATTTTTTATTGTGGTTTTAGAGATTATATACTATTCTTTTCAATTTTTTTTCCCGATAAGTTTTTTACAAAAATTTTGGGGAAGGTCCTGTGCTTACAGAGGTCCTTGTTGATTATTTTACATATAGTACATCTGGGTTTTAATCTCAAACCCCAAAATTTACCCCCCCTACTTTCCCATTTGGTAATTAAGTTGCTTTTAAATTTGTGTATCCGTTTTCATTTTGGAATAAGTTCGTGGTCCTGTTAAAAAAGGCTACATATTACATATCATAAGATATTTGTCTTTTTCTGCGAACGTCTTCCTTTGTATCATCTGCGGGCCCCCCCAAGTTGCTGCAAAGGGCATTTTTTCATTCTTTTTTGGTCAGTTAGTTTGCAGTTTTATGCCCCAACCCTTTTATCCATTTGCAGTGGAATTTAGGTTGCTTCCACATCTTACCAGTAATATAGTGCATTATTTCTTTCAAATTGCCACTTCTTCCATATATGTCCGAAGTGGGATTCTGGGTGTGAATAGTCTTATTTATTTTAAAAGCCTTCATATGTTTTCCCCTATTTTGGGTACACCCAATTTAAATTTCCCCCCAAATGTTCCAGGGTTCTTTTTCTCACATCCTTTCCCCTTTATTTTTTGTTCTTCCTGATGTGGGTATTTGGTAAAAGAAAAAGGGGGGTAACTTCGTGGTTGGATTTGCATTCTTTTATGACTACAGATGTAAAGCATCTTTTTCCTTTGCCCGTCCGCCATCGTAGGTTTTCTTTGAAAAAAGTCCCTTGAGCTTTGGGCTTTTTTTAATAAATTGGGTTTTTTTTTTGCATCAGTTTATGAATTCTTTATAATTAGATATTGCCCTTTTCAAAATATTTAATTGCAAAAATTTTTTCCCCTATTTCTTTTATTTCATTTCTCCCTTTTTTTTTACTTTTTTAACTCTCTATAATTCCTTGTTACATTTTTCTAGTTTTTGTGTTAGAAACAGATTAGAAAACCATTTTGAGCCCTCTGATAAAGAGGTTTCTACCTTTTTTTTTAGTTCTGTGGTTTTAGGTTTCAAAGGCTTAATCATTTTTAGTGCACTTCTCTGAATTGTAAATCTGGGCCATTTTTGTTTTGCATGTAAGTGCATGATCCAACCATTTATTTCAGAGATGTCCTTTAAACCCACCTTTTAATTTTCCTTCTTGTTGGTGGAGAAAGGAAAAAACAAACCTTCAAAAATTCTTGCTTTAGAAAATGAGCAGTATGAAAAAGCAAAAAATATGATACTGAAAAAATAATCCAAGAGCATAGGTGCTCATATGTACTGGAGAAACAAACCAGAAAAATAAAGATGGCCTAGGGAAGAAACAAACCCCCGTTCTGGGTTTTAGTTTATGGGGAGTAAAGTCTGATTGATAAAAAACAATATTGCCTAGGAACCTGGGAAATTAGGTCCCATAAACAAGGAAAAAGAAAGGGGCAAGCAAAATGGCAAGTGTGAACTTTAATTTTTGCGATTGGGGGAACTAAAATGGCTGGAAGGGGTGAATTTTAAAATTTAAAGGGCCGTTACAGTAAAAGGGGAAAGAATCCCCCTTTTAAAAAAATGGGGGTAGCCTTATACAGGAAAGAATCTGAAACTTGTGCTTGGGTGCAAATCTGAAAAAAAGACAGAGTGATTTTAAGGCAGGGAAAATAAAGCCCCAAAATGCATGGTCAAACTTGTGGGAACGACAGGTGTAGCAAAGTTTGCCCCTGGCCTCCTTTGTCCCGCCTGAAATGCGAGCCGTTGGGCTGTGGCCCCCAAGGGGAAGTGTCATCACTCCTTACGGGGGACGGTGCACAGTGGGGCCCGAGATGTTGGTTTAAAAACCCCTCCAGGCCCATGCCACTTTTAAAGTTTGTGTCACAGTGTCTTTTCTCCCCTTTTCCAACTGAGACCCCCTCATTAGATTGTTTTGGGAAATTTAAAACCCCGAGATCAAGGAATTGTTAAATATTCCGCTGAAGGGGCAGTTTTTTTTGGACTACCAGAGTGACATGGGGTACACTCACACATAAAACCACCTGACATTTAATAAGGGCTGTGGGGGTTTGGGGTCAGAAGAGGGGCCCAAAATGGAAGGGAAAAAAATAATATAAGGTGTTGAGGCACGATTGCCTGAGAAACGATCCCAAATTTTTTTTATCTTTCCCACCTATTCGAGGACATCCCCAAAAATCCATGCTGGCATCACCCGGTGTGCAGGGGGGACACCCACAAGCTTTAAGCAGGGACTTCATTTCAAATGGAGAACAGTAGGAAAGGGGGGTGAGCTGGGCCAGGTCTGGAACTGGGGGCTGCACACACAGATGGGGGCCCGGGAGCTGGTGAAGGGGGTTGGGGGTGAAAATGTGTGAGGCCGGGCTGGGGATGAGGGATAGCGGTCAGGATCCGGGGCTCTTGCAGGGGGGCAAGGTCAAACAAGGAGGGGACCCCCCGGGGATGAATTTCCCTTTCCCTTTAAAAGCAAACCCCAAAAGAAACGGAAAACCCGAACCACCCCACCTTCCCCGAACCACAGAGCCAGTTGGGCTCACTTGGGTAAGAGTCTTTATTCAAAGGATTTTTCCAGCTGTGTCTCGACTGGCCAGCTTTCTTCCGGAAACCCTGGGAGGGAGGTTTTTTTAGATGATTCAGGCGGGTTTAGCGCTCAACTTGAATGCTCTGGTCTTTTTTCCCGGAGGTCAGCAAAGTAACCCAGTCAAAAACCTTGAGCTGACCCCTCGGACTGGGGCCCCCATGGGGGCCCTTCTTGGGCAGCGACAGCTGCCCCCATCTCCCTGTGGGGGATTGGGACTTGAGGGGAGGTTTTTCCCCCTGGGGAGGAACGGGTTGGTGGCACACGGTGACCTGGGGTCCTGTCACGGGCACATAGTACGGGGTGTCAGTGGGGGAAGCAGGGTCCCTGAGTTTCTGGCTCGTGCCCGTGTGGGGCCAAGGCTGGCAGTGGTCGACATCTGTGTCCTCGGGGGGGTCGTGCAGAGATTGTAGTGTGCTGAATGGAGTGTCTGAGTTTTTAGAACCCAGGCAGTGATGGTTGCCCCAGATTTTGCCCGGGGGCTCCCGGGACTGTGTTGACAGGGGTCTCAGAGACTGCAGACGGCAAGTATCCCACCCAGAGTCCCCCCATTTTCCTCAGGGCCAAGAGGGGGGCTACATCCTTATTCCTTTGTGGGCCCAAGGGCCCATTTCAGGGGCTTAAACCCTACTCTTGATATTTGCACTTGGGAAAATGATGTATTGTGCATGGCAAGACAAAATTTCCCTTAGACGGGCACCCCCCCCCCCAAACTTTTACACTTGCAGAATTTGGTTTTCTCCATAGCAAGACTGTGGAAGCTGGCAAATGATTTTTTGGCCCCTTTGGCAGAAAAAGCCCTGCATGCGATTTTTTG
>JAJLRB010000155.1:0-40577 GCA_020976825.1 Odocoileus hemionus
AGAAGGGTTTGGATTTTACCTTCTTCTGCAATTTTCTGTAAGAGTTTGGGCAATATAGGTGTTAGCTCTTCTCTAATTTTTGGTAAAATTTTTCAGCTGTGAAGTCATCTGGTCCTGGGCTTTTGTTTGCTGGAAGGTTTCTGATTAAAGTTTTGATTTCCTTCCTTGTGATGGGTCTTTTAAAGGGATCTTCTATTTCTTTTGGTTCAGTTTTGGAAAGTTATACTTTTCTAAGAATTTGTCCATTTCTTCCAAGTTGTCCATTTTATTGGCATAGAGCTGCTGGAAAGTAGTCTCATGACCCTTTGTATTTCAGTGTTGTCTGTTGTGATCTCTCCATTTTCATTTTAATTTTTGCTAATTTTGGGTTTTCTTCTCCCTTTGTTTCTTAATGGTATTGCTAATGGTTTGTCAATTTTGTTTATTTTTTCAAAAAAACCAGCTTTTAGCTTTTTTTGATTTTTGCTATGGTTTCTTTAGTTTCTTTTGATTTATTTCTGCCCTAATTTTTTAAAAGAAAAATGGAAACTGGAGACTTCAGACTACTACTACAAAGCCACAGTCATCAAGACAGTATTGGTACTGGCACAAAGACAGAAATATAGATCAATGGAACAGAATAGAAAGCCCAGAGATAAATCCACGAACCTATGGTGGGGGGGTACCTTATCTTCGACAAAGGAGGCAAGGATATACAATGGAAAAAAGACAACCTCTTTTAACAAGTGGATGGGGGGAAAACTGGTCAACCACCTGTAAAAGAATGAAACTAGAACACTTTCTAACACCATACACAAAAATAAACTCAAAATGGATTAAAGATCTAAATGTAAGACCAGAAAACTATAAAACTCCTAGAGGAGAACATAGGCAAAACACTCTCCCGACATAAATCACAGCAGGATCTCTATGACCCACATCCCAGAATTTTAGAAATAAAAGCAAAAAAAACAAATGGGACCTAATGAAACTTAAAAGCTTTTGCACAACAAAGGAAACTATAAGCAAGGTGAAAAGACAGCCCTCAGATTGGGAGAAAATAATAGCAAATGAAGCAACAGACAAAGGATTAATCTCAAAAATATACAAGCAACTCCTCCAGCTCAACTCCAGAAAAATAAATGACCCAATCAAAAAATGGGCCAAAGAACTAAACAGACATTTCTCCAAGGAAGACATACAGATGGCTAACAACACATGAAAAGATGCTCAACATCACTCATTATCAGAGAAATGCAAATCAAAACCACAATGAGGTACCATTACACGCCAGTCAGGATGGCTGCTATCCAAAAAGTCTACAAGCAATAAATGCTGGAGAGGGTGTGGAGAAAAAGGGAACCCTCTTACACTGTTGGTGGGAATGCAAACTAGTACAGCCACTATGGAAAACAGTGTGGAGATTTCTTAAAAAACTGGAAATAGAACTGCCATATGACCCAGCAATCCCACTTCTGGGCATACACACCAAGGAAACCAGATCTGAAAGAGAGACACGTGCACCCCAATGTTCATCACAGCACTGTTTATAATAGCCAGGACATGGAAGCAACCTAGATGCCCATCAGCAGACGAATGGATGAGGAAGCTGTGGTACATATACACCATGGAATATTACTCAGCCATTAAAAAGAATTCATTTGAATCAGTTCTAATGAGATGGATGAAACTGGAGCCCATTATACAGAGTGAAGTAAGCCAGAAAGATAAAGACCATTACAGTATACTAACACATATATATGGAATTTAGAAAGATGGTAACGATAACCCTATATGCAAAACAGAAAAAGAGACACAGATGTATAGAACAGACTTTTGGACTCTGTGGAGAAGGCGAGGGTGGGATGTTTCAAGAGAACAGCATCGAAACATGTATATTATCTAGGGTGAAACAGATCACCAGCCCAGGTTGGATGCATGAGACAAGTGCTCAGGGCCTGGTGCACTGGGAAGACCCAGAGGGATGGGATGGGGAGGGAGGGTGGGAGGGGGGGATGGGATGGGAATACATGTAAATCCATGGCTGATTCATGTCAATGTATGGCAAAACCACTACAATATTGTAAAGTAATTAGCCTCCAACTAATAAAAATAAATGGAAAAAAAAAATGCTGACATTTATGCTTCCTTTCTTTGTTTCCTGTAAATATGCATTTTAACCATTTTTCCAACCACAATGAGTACAGTCAATTTTGTAACTTAAATTTTCAACGGGGTCTGTCCATCGCGCTCTCGTAGTCCTCTGCACCAATCTCTAATCATTTTATATTAGTACAAGTGCTTTCTCTTCACTGGCGTTTAAAGATTTCCTTTTTGTCGCTCATCGGTACCTTTCATCATTATAGAATTTCTCGGTCCACATGTTATTTTGGGTATCTGATAAAAGTAAAAACACAAATGACATTATTTTCCCCTCTGTCCAGATTTTTTTCATCACTGTTTTAAGTACTGTATCTTGTAACGTGTAGAGTGTACCAGTTCCAGCTCACTCATATTCTCATATTGTCTAGAAGAATCTAAACACATTTTATGTTCAGATTAAACCAAGCTTCATGGTAAATTATATATAAATATGATATACCTCACACAATGTGTAGAATTTAACACACATTTAAAGAAGAAAGTCTTCACATTTTTCACTAAGCAATAAGTTTTAAAATTTTCCCTGTAAATGTTTTCAATCTTTGCTATTTTTTCCTCTGTCTCTATAATTTTGATATTTGCCCATCATCTGGAGCTGTTTTTTTTGCTAAATTTTCTAGCTGCTAAATTTTCTAGTGGTGTTAGGAACACCACTCTATTGGAAAGGTATCTTGTGCTCACAATACTTGCTAAACTTTTTCATTATTATTTATTAGTTTCAGGTATTTAGTAGATTCCCTTGGGTTTTTGTATATAGGCAATCATATTACAACTGACAATTGGTATCTCTTTCCAGTCCTCATAGTTATTGATCCTATTTTTACTACTGTTACATGGCTAGAATCCACCAGGTAAAAATGGCAAAATCAGAAAGGATGACATCAAGATTTTTTTGCTTTGTTGCGTCTGACTTTATAATCATCAGAATTTTTAACCATAGAATAGTTTGTACTATTATGTTGTCCTCTCTTTATTTAAGACAATGGAGAAGCCAGAGAGAGATTCAATGATTTGCCTAAGGTCACATCAGCAAGAAGAAAGGCAGAGAACAAATACGTATCTGAGCCAAGACAGTCCAGCTGCTAGTCCATGCTTAGACTACATAGGGTGGGGGGGCATACATGCAAAGGTCCCCAGTCTCTAAGATTTAACGTCTGATGAGCTGAGTGAACTGATGTAATAATAATAATAATAGACATAAAGTACAATAATATAATTTTCTTCAATTGTCTTAATTCTATCCACCCACCCCTTTGCCAAGTCCTTGGAAAAAATTGTCTATCTACAAAAACCATCCTTGTTTCCAAAAGTTAGAGAACAAGCTGGATATGGTTTATATAGCTTATACCCTCAAAGTAGATCTATAGGCTATTACGTCACCCTATGCTCCTCTATTGTGCTAATACTAGTTTTTCTGAATTATGATGAGACATTTCTTTTTCTCCTACTTTAAGTATTTATCATATTTCATCTTAACCACTTTAAATCATTTGTCCTCACTCAATGGAGGATAATCACACCCTTAAGTGTAGCCCCCACCCTAACATTAATAGGTTAATATGATCAATTTATCAGTTTTCTCATTTTCTGATATTAAAACATCTTTGTTCTCCGCCCCCTGCTCGAATCCTCCACTTTGGCCAAGGTTTGTTTTTTTTTTAATGTACATGTTAAAGTAGGATTTTGTTAATAAGTTTTCAATTAGTGTTTTTTTTTGAAGAAATTTAGCTTGTCACTTTGCTCTGTATGTAAATTTGTTTGTTTGTTTCTGGCATTGAAGTTTTGTAGTTGTAGGAGTTTGAAAAAAAAATAAGTGATGGGAAAAAGATTCTTCTTTATCTACTATAATTATTTTGTGTAAGTTTGAATTTTTATGTCTTTTAATTGTTTTGGGAACCCACCCATGTAATACACATGGCATTCTAGCTGTGGGGAAATTTTTTTGTGTATTGCATTCACAATGACTTTGATAGACATGGGATCTAATCCAGTATTTTTTTGTTTATAGTTGATCCAGTTTTAAATTTTTGTTTTTTTAGTTGCTGTGGTAGATATAGTTCTAGAGATATAGAGATAGTAGATAGAGATCGATCGAGGAATTTATAAAATCTTATATTCCTTTTCATAGTATTGAGGGGTAGGGGGTTGTAATTTTTATAGGTGGTGGTTATGTCACCCTTTTTCTTTACTAATATTTTTTTTTTTTGACTCCTTCTCAGTTTTGCTTTTGAAACATCTTATGAGATAATGTATCAGTATGATTAGATTACAAAGATCTTCTTCATTGTAACTGTGGTCTGTTTCAAAAACTGTAATACCTTATGTTTGTCATGTCCCTTTGCCTACTTTCTTGAGACTTATTTTGTTATTATTTTTTCCATAACTACTAATCACTTTCAGCTTTCATTTTTAATTAAGCTTTTAAGGCTGAAAGCTAATTCTCTACAGTTTTAAACTCTACCTTATGCTTTAATACAAAGTATTATGAGTTCACTAAGTTTTACGTGCTT
Organism: Odocoileus hemionus; assembly: GCA_020976825.1. Classification (NCBI taxonomy): domain Eukaryota; kingdom Metazoa; phylum Chordata; class Mammalia; order Artiodactyla; family Cervidae; genus Odocoileus; species Odocoileus hemionus. The sequence goes on from JAJLRB010000155.1 coordinate 4,653, forward strand.
TCTTGGTTTGCATTATGATTTATTTTATCCAAGAGCAATTAGAAGTGTGTTCTTAAATTTGCCAACACATAAGTTTTTTCCCCTCTTTGTATTCATTATATGATCAAAAGAACATAGTCTTTATGTCCAATTTCTTGGCCAATAAGGCCAATCTGTGTTTCAGATCTTCTCTACCTGACTAGCTTTCTCTCTTCTCAATATAGTTATTTTTAAGAGCATCTTAAATCTTCAAATTAAAATAGTACCTTTGCATTTTCTCTTGCACACAATCTGTCCATTTCGCCCACCCGTGTATAGATTAAAACTCTTGCCAATGCTTTTGCATGGGCTTGCCACCACTTTTTATCCAACATATCTTGCCACTTGATACTATTTACACTGATAAAACAAAAATCATAAATTACCAAAGCATAACATGTTCTCTCCTTCATTCAACAAGTATCCTCACTCCTGCCCCCTAGTTAGAGTTCTTCTGTGTTTAGTGAAATCCAAAAAACCCTCCATTTGAAGAAAGAGCCCCACTTATAAAACTTATACCCTTTGTTAAAGTATTCTGACATCATGTTTTAGTTCCCTTCTCTTGAGTTTTCCTGCAGGTAAGTCCATTTTGAACATCTTTATACAATAGAATATGATAAACCTAGACAGCATATTAAAAGAGTAACAGAGACATTACTTTATGAACAATGTTCATGTAGTCAAGATACAGTTTTTCAAGTAGTCTTGTGTGGATGTGGAGAATTGGACCAGAAAGAAGGCTGAAGCAACCAAAGCATTGATGCTTTTAGAACCGTTGTGTTGGAGAAGACTCTTGAGAGTCCCTTGGACTGCAAGGAGATCAAACCAGTTTCAAAATTCTAAAGGAATGATCAGCCCTGAATGTTCACTTGGAAGGATGATGCTGAAGCTGAAGCTCCAATACTTTGGCCACTTGATGAAGAAGAACTGACTCATTGCGAAAGGACCTGATGCTGGGAAAAGATTGAGGCAGGAGGAGAAGGGGACGACAAGAGGACACAGATTGGTTGGATGGTATCACTGACTCAATGGACCTGAGTTTGAGCAAGCTCAGGAGATGGTGAAGGACAGGGAAGCATGGCATGCTGCACGTCCATGGGGTCGTAAAGAGTTCAGAACATGATGAGCAACTGAACAACCCAGAAGTATAATTTCTCATGTTTAAAATAACCACATGTGTTTTCTGTCTTTTTGACAAGAGACAAAGACTTTTTTTTAAAGGCAGGAGAAATCTTTTTTTCAAAATATAAGACTTAATTACAGTACAGCTTCTAAGGCATCAGCAAGTGTGAGACAACCAAATTCAGAAAGCCATTAGAGAAGGCTGGTTTTCACCTTGAAGCTGTACTTCTCTTGAGTATTGACTGAGCTCTTTTACAGTTTCAGGGCTCTCACCTTTGCAGCTCATTAGAAAGAAAAAAAAATACGTTATTCTAAGACTGAGTGTATTTTCTGCCTTTTCCCCCAGGATTGAAAAACTCTTTCTGTTGGCAATTTTCTTAAAGCTAATAGATTCTTTTATGTATATATTAAAATTTGACAAAACCTTTCTGTACAATGTTTCATCTCCGTAACTGCCTGAGCCTCAGAGAAGTTTGAAGCCCTATTGTATAATATTATAACACACAAAGAAAGACAACAAGGGATCTCATTCCTGACCTCAGCTGGTCAGCTTATTGTATATCATCTTCCTTTTAATTCAAAAAAATACTCAGAGACTGTTTTCCATGTGTCTTATTTGAGGCATTCTCAGTAATTTACTGCATTAATTTATATCACATAGAGTCCCGTAGGTTTAATTACAGAATCTTCAGTTTTAAAAAAAGTGCTTCCCTTTTATCTTTTCAATGATGCAGCCTTTTTTCATTTTGATTTTCTTTATAGAGCCAAAGATGGGGAGTGTGAAAAGGTTAAAGTACAAAAAGGTGATAATAGTTGCAAATGATTTCCTGGTTCCAGCCAGATCTGAAGAATTGAGCTAATTTGCTTTTTTACTGTAGGCAATTCACTGGTGTGGCCTGGTCAGAATGTTTTCCTGTGAGTTTAAAAGAGATAATTTATTTAATGCTAGCATGTGAGGCAGGGCTCCCAGAGGATGGGTCATTAATTTAACCTCAAAGAGATATAGGCACACAGCCTTTAGTGATCACTTGAGTGAATGCTGTAGAATACAAAGGTTAAAATAAAAGAAAATGGGTCCTGTGATCGGAGTCAGATTTGTTCTTACTATTACATTGTGACGCAGCAGTTAATACTGGACATAGAACACCAGACTGGGTCCAAATAGGAAAGAGTACGTCAAGGCTGTGTATTGTACTGCTTATTTAACATAATGCAGAGTATATCATGAAAAATGCAGACGGGATGAAGCACAAGCTGGAATCAAGATTCAGGGAGAAACTACGCAACAAACACTCATTATTAATGCAGATGTCACCAAACTCTCGGCAAGAACGTGAAGAACTAAAAAGCTCCTTGATGAAAGTGAAAGAGGAGATGTGAAAAAAGTTGGCTTAAAGTCAACATTCAGAAAACTAAGATCATGGCACCAGTACCTTCATTCATGGCTAAGAGATGGGGAAACAAATGGAAACCTTAACTAGACTTTATTTTTTGGTCAAAATCACTGCGATGGTGGACTGCATGCCATAATTTTAAAGGATGCTTGCTCCTAGGAAGAAAAGCATATCGACAACCAAGACAAGCATATTAAAAGCAGAGACTTTACTGCCAGTGTAAAGGTCCGTTGGTCAAAGCTATGGTTTTTTTCCAGTAGTCACATTTGGATATGACAGTTGGACTATAATGAAAAGCTGAGCGCTGATGATTGATGCTTTTGACTGTGGTGTTGCAGAAGGACTTTCTTGAGAGTACCTTGGACGGCAGGGAGACTCAACAAGTCACTCCTGATGAGTCAGTCCTGAATAATTCATTGGAAGGTATGATGCTGAAGATGAAATTCCGAATACTGTTGGCTACTGATTGAAGAAATGACTCCATTGGAAAAGAGCCTGATGTGGGAAATTTGAGGCAGTGAGGAGATGGGATGACTGAGAATGAGATGATTGGTATGGCATCGCGCACGTAACTCAATGGACCTGAGTTTTTTTGAGTTAAGTCTGGTGTTGTGATGGCGGAAGCCTGTCATGCTGCAGTCCATGGGTTGCAAAGTAGTCAGACATGGGGACTGAACAGACTGAACTAAACTGAACTTTGATTGCACTGTGAAACAATTATGTGCATATCTTTATATGGATATAGGTTATCTTCCCAGATGGCTCAGTTCGGTAAAATCTGCCTGCAATGCAGGGAGCCCTGTTGACGTTCCTCGGATGAGGAAGATTGCTTCTGGAGAAGGGATGGCATCCAACTCCAGGTTTCTTTGGTTTCTCTTATGCTTAGTTGGTAATAGATCCGCCTGCAGTGCTTCGCTTTGGCAGGACATGTACTAAAAAAGAATACTGCTAAGGAGACCTGGGTTTGGATCCATATGGTTGGAAGATCCACTGGAGAGAAGGGAAAAGGTTACCCACTCACTATTCTGGCCTAGTGAATTCCTATGGACTATATAATCATGGGGTCTCAAACGGTTGGACACAAACTGAGTGACTTTCAAGTTCACAGAAAGATGTATGAATGGACAAAAACACCGTAAGAGATGTCAACATTATTAGCCATCAGAACAGTTAAACTAAAACTGTATTCAGATTTCAAAAGAACTTAAAATTAACCTACTGTTTAATACATCATAAATAAAACAACACAGAATTGTTCAGAAATTTTCAATTAATAGTAAAATTATATGCCAAACAAATAATCTAAACAATTTTAAAAAGAAAAGCAAAGCATCTTAGTTTAAGGACTTTAGCTTATAAAAATTACAGTAACCATGTCCATATGATGGAAATAATAAACAAATCTAATAAGATTAATAGAACAAAATAGAGACAGAACAGACCCTCAATCTCAGAGATCAATTGATGTTCAACAAAAGTGATTGTTTTCAGGGTCTGATGAACTACTTTTGGGGACAAATGTTATTACGCCTTCTAATATTATATGTTGAGATCTAACTCCCATGTGATGGTATTTAATTTAGAGTGGGACTTTGGGGAGTAATAGTTAAAAAAAAAGAACGATTGAAAGAAAGAAGATTTATAGGTTAAGACATAAAAGCATAGCCCAAAGCCCTAAAACTTATATCAATTGATAAGCAGAACATTATAAAAAATGCAACGATCATTATTAAGAAAAATGGCAACGATCGCTGGCACTTATTGGATAGAAATCATATTGCTAACGGACTGGATACTGAAAATTATATATCTGGATGTGTAACAATGATGAGATTTGATATCGTATGGAGTGTCTATATGCAAATTTAAACAGAGAATCATAAAAACATAAAAATATAATTAAAATTTCAGAATTACAATCTGGTTAGCTGCTGTTGCTGCTATCCCTATTTATTCAACAGATTATTCCTAGAGACCAAATATGTCTTGGATATCAAGGCTTGGCTCCTTATCAGCCATCCAGAATCTTGGAAACACCTGGAAGCCGCTGAATAAGGACTGCATTTTAAACTCTTCCCTGACTATTTCAAAGTTAACATAAACCTCTGAGTCAAAGCGGGCATGTTTCAGCCGGCGCTCAGAGCTTTATCACTGAGAATCCCTAGGCTGCTCACAAGCTGCCAACATCCCTGAAGAGTCTCTCATACTGGAGGAGCTGTTTTCTGTGAATATTTTTGAATTCTAAGGAGAGTTTAGTTGGCCTTCTTGACTCTAGGCCTAAGCTCTGAGGGGTTTTAATAGGCATCGTTCTTTCTTTCTTTTACAAACCTGGCAGGGCCGAGACAATCATCAAATATCTAGTTTGCCCTGAAAATGCCTTCTTATAACCTTGACCTTTCCTAACCAAGAATAGGACTCTGTTATATGTGTGCCAGCCTGCCTAGATGGGTTTGCTGCCTGCATTCACTAAGCCTTTGTTTGCCTTTGAAGTTATTGATTTCAAGTGGGTCAAATTTAGCCAGTGACATAATTACTGTTTATTACCTAAGTAACAACCATCTTTATGAGTAGACCACAGTTTCACCCATTAAATTTTGGAACTGCTTTCATCTATTGGAGCATATCACTCCAGTCCCTGAAAATCCCATTTAAAACACTAATTTACACTGTACCATAATCCATGCTTCGACAGACAATTGCAAAGTGATTTCTACAGAGTCTGCTGCTTTGTCACTAGCACCTTGTTACAAAAGGCCACAACGTACCATCCTACAATTAACGGGACATAAAAGTGTTTTATATTATTCACTATTCTGTCCCCTTCACATCAATGCCAGTGAAAGCAGAACCAATGTACCTACATAAAGGAATTCTTGCTCTTTTTCTCTTTGTTCTCAAATCATGTGCGTTTACAATGTGGAAGGAGTTGAGAAAAACAGCACAATCTGCAATGATATATCTTTATCTCTGCAATAGACAGAATCTTCAAACGTAAATGAAAATGGTCACTGCCTGTTCTTCTTTGTAAACATGAGACACCACTGGTAGTAAGAACCGCTACTACATGCAAGCTGTAGTGTCAAAATCTCATATGGGATTGAACTAATGGTTACTAATTAACGGTTACCTATTTCATGCCTCGGTATTAAGTTACCTGAGCCTTATACATTAGAAACTGCCAGCTGTATTCGAGTTTAGAAGTCTTGTCATTCAGTGGCATCATGTAAGGTTCATCACTAACTACACTCTTCTCATCATTTGTATGTCTCTTGAAAGTTGCATAAACATCAGTTGTGGTATATCTTTACCAAAATAGTCTCCAAAGGATGCAATGGACAAAGCGTCATCCATTCTAATAGATTTCACATTGAGATGTAATCGGATCTCTGTAACATAGATAGAATATTACTTTGGTTTCTATACGGATTAGCAAATCCCCAGAGAGAAAACAGTTACTTCACTTTAAATGGTCAACCCAAATATCTTTTTTACTATATCCGGTCATCATTTGACATGACTCAAGATCAATGCGCTCTTATGCCAAAAGTATGCATCTAAAATGAATATATCTCTCTAATTAAAATCATAGAGCTAATGCGCCACAGCTTACATTTAAAATTTAATATATTTCTCTTTTGAAAATGCAGTCTGATATAAAGTTTTTATGAAATACAAAAGTCAAGTTTCTAAGTTGAAACCAAAAAATTACATGACTAGCAAGAAGAACAGGCTTCGCAAAATAGCACTGTAATTAAGACACATCAGTGTGGTAACTTCTGGTTTCTTTAGCAATATCTATATCCTGACCTTTCCTCTACTTGATTACTTTGAAATTCTTTCTAAATGCATTATTGCAATGACGCAATTAGATTCTCATTTTAAACCCACCTGGTGTCCATTCCAGCTTTATGTACCCTACTCTTATGTTCATGTGTTTTCTTCTACAGAATTTCTTGCACTTATTATGCAGCACTCGGGTTGGACAATAAGCCAGGGTATTTTAAATTGGTTCAGCAACAAGCTAAGTCTTTTTGCTTCTGTTGCTCATAGGGATTTAGCTGACTTTTGTCATTCTGCCTGTACCAGCGGACCACTGGCAAAAAAACCTGATACAAGTTCACAACTGCCCCAACTTAGTGGCGAGCACCAGGAGAACAACAATACTGACTAGTCTCAGCCACGCAATGTTAACAGAATCCTCAAGAGGTTGTTTCCATCTGAAGCACCTTGGCATGGATTCTTTCCAGAAATCAAATAAACTGGCATCAGAACATTAGCTAAAAAAGAGAGAAAGGCTACTAAGCAGATGGATTGATAGGGGCATAAGTTCAACTCCTCTTTTCAGTATCTGGCTCATCGCTAGATCGACCCTTGGACTTTCACTGTTGGAGACAATACCCAAGGGTTTCTCACTTTTTCTGCACTTCTTGCAAGTTAAATGTACCATCAAAGTCTGATACTAAGGATTAGCTCTTTCCAAGCATATTTAAGCAGAGAAAACAGTATCAGCAGTTGCGACTAGTCTACCTCCAGAGCAGAGGAGGATTTGTTTCCTGTTCTAGTATAATAAAGATGTGTCTCTTTGGCAGCAAGTGGTTAAGCACAAATTGTTTGTAGATTATAGATTGGGGTTTCCTAAGGCTGGGGTTCCTCAATAGAGACCCAACACCAGAGATTGTGTAGCAATCATCCTATACCTAACTGTTCCTGTGAACCATGGGGAAGCATGAGGAACCAGTGGGATTGTGAGCTTGATGCAGCCATGTACCACCATGAGTAAAAATTCTTTTGCCTGACCTGGGAGATCCATGTTTTTTGCCACATTGTCTGCCGTGATAGCAGAGCTACTGAGTTTAACTTGAGATGCAGTGTAGACCTCTCAGTCACTTCACCTACTTGATGCTCAGAGTCCAGTAATTCTGGAATATCAAATGCACTACCTATTCCTTGAGGCTTAACTGGTAATTCACATACATTGTCAATAAAGAAAGTGTTAACCAAAATGTTGCGGACAAAACGCTTGATTTTCTCCATTAGTTCTTCACTATCATTTAATCAATATAGCGAGCACCAAGACACACCCTTTTTTAAAGGAAGAAATGTAGTATCCGAGAATACAGCTCTGGATTCTTTATGATGGAATGTGGGGTTTTATCTGATGTGTTATTTATTGACATATTGATGATTTACAGTGTGAGTTAAATTCAGTTGTACTAGCAACGTTGAACCCAGTTACTTATGCATCGTATAAACTGTGGTGTTTCCTTATTACTGCACTCCCTCAATGAACAAATGTGATCATGGACTTGGTTTGAAGTCTGGAGATTGAATACATACATATGCCACCATATCTATTAATCCCAAACATCCCAACATATTAACTATGCCCCCTTTTCCTTTTTGGTAACTATAAATTAGTCTGTGAGCTATTTCTGTTTCTTTACATAAGGTTCCTTTTGTATTATTTTTAAGATTCTATATCTCAAATGGTATCACATGACATTTGTCTTTCTCTCTCTGCCGGATTCACTTAGAAGGATAATTTTTCGGTCCATTCATATTGTTCAGAAAATCGCATATTTTAATATATTTTTTGTGGCTGAGTAATAATTTCCTTGTTTACACATAACCCACATTCTACATCGATATTAATCTGGTTACTTGTAGGATTTCTGTAGTAATATAGGTACTTAGCAGCGAGGACTTAAATTGATACCTATTGTCATTAGCCAATCCACTACTGAAAGCAAAGTATCTGAGTGGGGGTGTCCCAGTTGCTAACGCGCAATCTGTCCTGTATAATATGGTGAGAGGAAGTGCAAAGAGGATGCTGGCATACCCAGTTGACCGTCAGCTGTACCAAGACGTATGAATGCCCCAGCTGGCGTGACTGCACTGTTCCTCCATTATAGCACTAGTTGTACCGTTGCATGACTATGCATCTAAATTATTCTATATTATTATATTATCCTACTACCGCATATTCTTTTTTATTCTAGATATGGACTGTCAGTGTTGCGTAAACACAATGTATTAGGATCTCTCGCACACTGTTAGGATCCTTAAACACACATATTTTTATCCAAATAAATATCTATATCACCGTATATCTGAGACACACGGCTGTCTACACATGGCACCGGCCAGAGACGACACTTTAACTACAATACACACAACCAACGCCACGGGCCGAATATAGAAGCGTTCTAACCAAAGAAAATAATTGCTCCTTTTGATAAATATGGTTGAATGTAGAAAACTAATGACAACTTGAACACTAGTAGCCTTCCTGCAAGCTGACTGACTTTTACCCATAATAGAAGGAACTGGGTGGGGGCACAAGCTTAAGAATAAGCACATAGTGCAGACTAAAGAGATATATTTTCCTCTCTTGTTCCAAATGGATACATTTAGACTCGTATTCATTTGACTCACAACGAATATAATGCTCTCTAAGCATAGAAATTACTATCCAAGGGTGCAAGCTCGAATGCTAGACATAGGTAGACGCTATTCAAGCATTCTAATTGAGCAGTGATTATTAACCACATTTTTTTACAAAAGTGTAGACTCAGAGCCTTCACACAGATGGATTTTACTCAGAGCACTAAAAGGGGCCCCAGCACAAGTCTTGAGCTCAGATTTTCTGACTATCCATGCTTATTAGTTTGACCATTTTTAGTCCAAACATTCAGCGGGTAGTGCAGATTTTTAACGAGATGATGGGACAAAATTGTCAGTTGCAGTGTGTGGACACATATTAAATCTCACTGAATGCTATATTGTTATTTTTAATGAAGCTACGAAATTGGATTGGACTTAAGAGTCAGATTTTACACACAAGAATCCAGATATAAATGCAATGAACAGTTTTCAAATGCTTGCTCCCCACTTATGGGACTATGGAACCTATGTATGTTCTGGTGAAACAGAATGCAGTCTACACCCTTAGGGAACTAAACCCTTCACTTGGATGGCCCAGCCAAGTACATGGCAATTTCAAGGCCATAGTTGAAAGGAAGTTCTAGGGGAGGTTAGTTACAAGCATTGTAAAATTCACAACAAGACCCAACATATTTTGTATAGGGAGTTTTAGGATCAGACTTTTTTCTCTAGTTGCTTTTCCAATAGGACACAAATACTACGCAATGGATTGTATGCGTGCTTTACATAAGTCCAAAGTAGTCCACAATGTCTCTGCATATCTTAGGCAGTGCATTAACTTAGGAGCTTGAGATGGGATTTCAGTCCCATCCTAGGATAATCTTGGGTGGATATTGCCACCCAGGACCAGCAACATGCAGAAAGCCTAACATCAGTGGCAATATGTAGGAGTCCTTTCTTATTGACAAGGGCAGAAGGAGCTTCTTACTACTAATCTAATTACTTCTTTACACAGGACTCCACAAAATGACACAGTATGGATACTTTCTCTTGAACTTGTCAAAGACTGTGGATATAGTTAGTCGCTCAGTCCATGTCTGACTCATTTGCAATCCCATGGACAAAGCCCACCAGGTTTTTCTGTCCATGGAATTTTCCACGAGAATTACCATAGTGGGTAGCCTCGTTATTCTCCAGGGGAATACCATTACCAGGGATGGAACCAGGTCTGCCATTGCATGGCCGAGATTCTTTTACATATGAGCCCATGTGGGTCGCCGTTGAAATATTATCACAACCAGGAATAAAACGCTATACTATTTTTCGTACCAATGCTATCTATACATCAAATTGAGCTAAAAAAAGAATAAATTTCAAGGAATGTACTCCACTGGACAATCAAAATTGAAAGTAACGCCAACTTTGGACTTCAAAACTTCCCTAATCTTTCCGTTCCAGGTCACTCGTTCAGTCGTTTCTGAACTCTTTGCGACCACCATGAACCGCAGCATGCACAGGGCCTCCCGTGTCCATCAACAAACTCCTGGAGTTCACCAAACCATCCATGTCCATTGAGTTGGTGATGCTATCCATCCGTCTTACCTCTGTCGTCCCTCCATTCCGCCTGCCCTCAATCTTTCCCAGCTTCAGGGTCTTTTCCAAATGAGTCAGCGCTTTGCGTCATGTGGCCAAAGTCTTGGAGTTTTAGCATCAGCATCAGTCCTTCCTTCCAATGAATATTCGGACTGATCTTTCCTTTTTAGGGATGTTGAACTGGTTGGATCTCCTTACAGTCCCAAGGGACTCTCGAGGAGTCTTCTCCAAGGCACCACAGTTCAAATAGCATCAATTCTTCAGCGTAGCCGCTTTCTCAGACGTCCGACCAAACTCTCAATACATACTATGGCCACTGGAAAAACGCCATAGCTTGACTAGAAGGCACTTTGTTGACAAAGTAATGCTCTCCTCTGCTTTTCAATTCTGCTTATCTAGGTTGCTCATAATTTCCTTCTAAGGAGTAAGTGTCTTTTAATTTCATGGCTTAAAATCACCATCTGCAGTGAATTTTGACCCCCCAAAATAAAGTCAGGCATGTTCCACTGTTTCCACCATCATTTATGCCATGAAGTGTGGGACCGATGCCGCATGATCTTAGTTTTCTGATTGTTGAGCTTTAAGCCAACTTTTTCACTTCCCTCTTCACTTTCATCCAAGAGGCTTTATAGTCATCTTCACTTTCTGCCATAAGGGTGGTGTCATCTGCATTTCTGAGGTTGTTGATATTTTCTGCCTGCAATCTTGATTCCAGCCCTCTGTGCGTCCTCTAGCCATGCATTTTCTGGATGTGTACTCTGAATATAAAATCAAATAAGAGGGTGAACTCTATGAGGCTTGGATGACTACTTTTCCCAAATCATTTCAGTACAGTTCAGACATCAGTGTGTCTGACTCTTTGCGACCCCATGGGACCGCAGCACGCCCAATCCCAAATGTCATTCACTCCAGAGTTTGCTATAAATTCATGTCCCATGAGTCGCGATGCCATCCAAACCCATCTCGTCCTCTGTATGTCCCCTTTCTCCTCCTGCCTTCCAATCTTTCCTCTGAGCATCAGGATTTTTTTTAAAGACATCAGCTCTTCGCATGAGGTGGCCAAAGTATTGGAGTTTCAGCTTGAGCATCAGTCCTTGCAATGAACACCCAGGATTGATCTCATTAGGAGATTCACTTCATCAAGAGACTTTTTAGTTCCTCTTCAACTTTCTGGCCATAAAATGGTGGTGTCATTGCCGTATCTGAGGTTATTGATATTTCTCACCGACAATCTTGATTCAGCTTGTGCTTCTTCCAGCCCAGCGTTTTCTCATGATGTACTCTGCATATAAGGTTAAATAAGAGGGTGACAATATACAGCCTTGATGTATTCCTTTTCTGTTTGGAACAGTCTGTTGTTCCATGTCCAGTTCCTAACTGTTGCTTCTGATTGTCATATAGGTTTCTCAAGAGGCAGTCAGGTGGTCTGGTATTCCCCATTTCTTTCAGTATTTCCACAGTTTATTGTGATCCACACAGTCAAAGGCTTTGCATAGTCAATTAAAGCAGAAATAGATGTTTTTCTGGAACTCTTGCTTTTTCATGATCCAGCAGATGTGGCAATTTGATCTTTAGGGTTCTTCTGCCTTTCTAAAAGCCAGCTTGAACATGTGGAAGTTCAGGTTCAAGTTATTGCTGAAGCCTGGGCTGGAGAATTTTGGAGCATTACTTTTCTAGCATGTGAGATGAGTAGTGCAATTGTGCAGTAGTCTTGAGCCATTCTTTGGGCTTGCCTTTCTTAGGATTGGAATGAAAATGACCTTTTCCTGGTCTGTGGCCACTGCTGAGTTTTTCCAAATTTGCTGGCATATTGAGTGCAGGCACTTTCACAGCCATCATCTTTCAGGATTTGAAATAGCTCACTGGATTCCATACCTCATTCCACTAGCTTTGTTCATAGTGATGCTTTCTGGGCCCACTTGACTTCACATTCCAGGATGTATGGTTGGTGAGTGATCAGCCATCGTTAGATTACATGGATCATGAGATCTTTTTGTACAGTTCTTCTGTCTGTTCTTCTTGCCACCTCTTCTTAATATCTTATGCTTCTGTTAGGTCCATACCATTTTCTGTCCTTTATCGAAGCCCATATTTGCATGAAATTTTCCCATTGGTATCTGTAATTTTCTTGAGGATATCTCTAGTTCTTTCCCATTCTGTTGTTTTTCCTCTATTTCTTTGCACCTGATCACTGAGGAAGGCTTTCTTATCTCTCCTTGCTTAATTCTTTGGAAACTCTGCATTCAAATGGGAATATCTTTCTTTTTCTCTTTGCTTTTCAGGCTTCTCTTCTATTTCACAGCTATTTGTAGTCCTCCTCAGACAGCCATTTTATTACCTTTTGGGGAGTAGCATTTCTTTATTCCATGGGGATGGTCTTGATCCCTGTCTCCTGTACAAATGTCGTGAACCATCGTCCATAGTTCATCAGGCACTCTGTCTCATCAGATATAGTCCTTAAATCTATTTCTCACTTCCACTTGTTTAATCATAAGGGATTTGATTTAGGTCATAGTGGAATGGTCTAGTCGGTTTTCCTATTTCTTCATATTTAAGGTCTGAATTTGGCAATAAGGTAGTTCATGATCTGAGCCAAGTCAGCTCCTGGTATTGTTTTTGCTGACTGTTTATAGAGCGAGCTTGTCATCTTTGTTGCAAAGAATATAATCAATCTGATTTCAGTGTTGACCATCATGGTGTTGATGTCCTTGTGTAGAGTCTTCTTTGTGTTGTTTGGAAGAGGTGTTTGCTATGACCCAGTGCATTCTCTTGGCAAAAATTATTAGCGTTTGCCTGCTTCTTCTGTACTCAAGGACAAATTTGCCTATGATTCCAGGTGTTTGAATGACTTCCTATTTTGCAATCCAGTCCCTATAATGAAAAAAGACCATCTTTTTTGGGTTGTTAGTTATAAAAGGTTCTTGTAGGTCTTCATAGCAACTGTTCAACTTCAGCTTCTTCAGCAGTTACTGGTTGGGTACATAGGCTGGATAATTAGCCATTGATATAGAATGGTTTGCCTTGGAATCGAACAGAGATCATTCTGTCATTTTTGAGCATTCGCATCCAAGAATCTGCATCATTTACGGATTTCTTTTGTTGACCATGACTGGCTTCTCCATTTCTTCTAAGGGATTCCTGCCAACAGTAGTGGATATTCAATGGTCATTCTGGAGTTAAATTCAGTCATTCTTCGTCCATTTTAGTTCGATTGATTCTAGAATTGTTCGACATTCACTCTTGCCATCTCCTGTTTCGACTACTTCCAAATTTGCTTTGATTCATGGGACCTGGGCTCATTCCCAGTTCCTATGCAATATTGCTCCTTTACAGCATCGGACCTTTTCTTCTATCCACCAGTCACATCCACAACTGGTTAGTCTGGTTTGATTTGGTCATGTCACTTCATTCTTTCGGGAGTTATTTCTCCACTGTATCTCCAGTCGGATATTGGGCACCTACCGACCAGGGGTGTTCCCATTGTTCAGTATCCTATCTCATTTTGGCTTTTCTCTTAATGTTCATGGGGTTCTCAAGGCAAGACTTACTGAACGTGGTTTATTGCCATTCCCTTCTCTCAGTGGACCACATTTCTGTCAGACCTCTCCACCACTGATCCGAGCCATATTGGGTGGACCCACACATGCACTTGGCTTAGTTTTATTGAGTTTGACAAAACTGTGGTCACTGTGATCAGATTGGATTGTTTTCTTGTGATTAGGTTTTCAGTGTGTCTGCCCTCAGGATGCCTCCTCCGCAACACCTAACGTCTTCATCTTGGGTATCTCTTACTTGGCATGGGTATCTCTTCACGGCTGCTTAGCAAAAGCGCACGCCGTGCTTCTTACCTTGTGACGAGGGGTATCTCCTGCACATCTGCCACTCCTGACTTGAACATTGGCGTAGTCCTCTCGGCCCCCTCCTGCGCGCGGCTGCGACGGACACCGCAGAGCGCGGCGGAGAGGAGCTAACCTCGTCCAAGGTACTAGGGCGTGGCGGACCAGAGGGCATCCCCGAATCCCTTAGGACAAGTATATAGTTGTAGTAAGATAGTTGAACTTATTGTGCTCTGAAGCACGTACCAACTCTTTGAGCTTCTCTGCCTCTACATACTGCAAGATGTTTGGTCTGTCAACCCAAGAACGAGAATAATCCTGAGACAATGGATTTGGAGAGACGGCTATTATCATGAAGAAGAAGTTGTTCCCAAAAGCTCACAATTAATCCTTTCTGATTCCTAACAATCTCTCCTAAAAGAGGAATTTGAAAATGAGGACTGTCCTGTCTTTGTCTACTTTTTGAACTGGAACAGTTGCCAGCGTTACCCAGGATAGAAGTAAGCAAGAATAGAGAAGGGATAAGCAAACTTAATACTTTTATGCTACAAGAGCCACTCTGGAATCCCATCCTTTATCCCTGCCTGTACAATGCAGTTCCAGAAGTAAAATAAACAAGACAGGTGGACCCAAATCTGAAAGCCGCTGTGGATATACCAGCCCCAAATCATTATTAAAACAAATAAGGACCCAGTGGTGCTCGAGACGACTCTTGAGATGTTCCCTTGGACAGCAAGGAGATCAAATCAGTACAATCCTAAAGGGATATATCAACATGATATTATGTCATCAGAAGGATCTGATGTGGAAGCTGAAACTCTATATATTTGGCCATCTGATGTGAAGAGCCAACTGATCATTGGAAAAGACCCTGATGCTAGGAAAGATTGAAGGTGCAGAGGACATGGGACATCACAGAGAGAGATGAGATGGTTGGATGGCATCATCGACTACTGGATGTGTGTTTGAGCAAAACTCAGGGAAGATAGTGAAGTAACGGGCAGCCCTGGCATGCTGCAGGTCACGGGGGTCACAAAGAGCCAGACATGACAGAGCGACTGAACAACAAACAGTTTCATTAAACACACCAGCATTTCTGGAGCTAGAACTGAGATTTACTCATGTCTGAGAATTGCTGATACTTCTACAGCAAAGTGTGAACCATAGTTACGCTCAATAAATGCTTTGGTGCCAGGAAATTATCATCTCAGAAGTAATTTTCTTTTACCTTCTTCAATGAAGAGAGCACAAAACGTCTCTTGGAAGGTGCAAGCAGGTTGCGATATGGCTATCTACTATTCATGCATCCGTGATTTTTTCTCTCGTCTCTTAAAAAAGAAACAAAATCCAAGGTTTGTTCCCGTCTGCTCTATAGGCATCAAAAATATATCAGTCCGCTCATTTATCCTGATGTCTAGGAGTTAAAGACGTTATCTCTTGTGCACATGAGAAGAAGCTGAAGGAACTCTGTGGAGTTAGACAGAGAAGATGAATTGTGCCCAAATCAGCGCATTACCCGTCCCTGCACAATGAATTTACGCACCCGAACGTCTGGCTATCAAACACGGTGAGTAGAAGAATATTTGTGTTTACCTTGAGGTTTATACCGCAGGGACTCCTGAAAGGGGAATAGGGACAGTGGAAATGAAACTGATTAATTCTGATATGAGAGGCATTCTTCTGATGTGAGTGTTGAGAGGGAAAAATTAAAAACTGGAGCCTTGGGGATTGCTACTTTCTCTGGCTCTTGAATAAAATTGGAGGTTGCAGAAGCTATGTGAAGTGCCATCTATAACGTTTCAGGAAAAATCAATTAAATACTTTGTTTCTTTTTTCATCAGAAATTATCTTTAATACTCTTTGACTTTTACAGGATTTCCTGAAGCTTTTCATTTCTTGATAGGTATGTAAAATGTTGCTCTTTTACAAAAGTAAAAATATTTCTCTAAACCTGTTACACAAGAGGAAAACACATCCTTTCAGGGAATAGACTGGTGGGTCATTTTTACCACAAAGAAAAGAATTAGCATTGAGGATGAAGTTAGGTTCTGTGCTAGCCGTACATATATTAACTTGTGTCCTAGGTCAATGGGCTTCAAAGGTGGATTAGCAGTAAGAGATATGCCTGCAATAGAGACACAAGAGGTGGGGGTTCAGTCATGGGCCCTGAAGATGTGCCCTGGGAAGAGGGAATGCAACCCACTCCAGTACTCTGTGCCTGGAGAATCCCATGGACAGAGGAGCCTCGGGGTACCGTCTATGGGGTCACTAAGAGATGGACACGAACTGAGGCAACCTAGCAATGCACCCGCAGCTAGGTTACATGTGTTAACTTGAATAACCTTCTGCAATCTTGATGTTGATAAATGTTACATATTGACATCGTAAAATGCAAACTTCAAATAATCATGCTAGTTAGAACCAGGCGGGTTTCATTATCATTTTTATCTATAGTTATATGGTGCTCATGATAATTCATCAGGAGGAGGTGTTGTGATAATATTCCACTAGGGCATCTACTCGATGCTTCAATTTCACTTCAATTGAATGAATACTATGCATTTCAATTCAATGGTGTGTGAGATACGCTACATTGTCTACATTACATTCTAGATCCTCACAAGGACCAAATATTTATTATTATTATTATTATTACTTCTACTACCTTGTAGAGGCAGACAAGAGTTTAGCTAAGGAGTAATTGAGACTGAATAGCCAATGGAGGAACCAGAGAGGTCACAAAGGAAGAGTAGAAGGAAGGAGTTTGGGAGAAATGAATAAGAATGCCCCCCCCAAGATGGCATAGCACCTTGCACACTATAAATTTTGAAACTTGTATGAATCTGAAGAAAGCAAGCAGTAGAATTGTTGTTTTCTAAAATTTATCTGAGAGTTTTCACTAAAAGATATAGGAAATGCTATTATTCTGCTAGTGTGCTTATGGTCGTCATGTCCACCCTGGTTGGTATCTTACGTCTGGACCTGCTACCACTACTGGCTTCCGTACATTGGAATTTCACAAGACAGTGTATACTGGAGTAGGTTGTCATTTACTATCCGTGAAGA
Source organism: Odocoileus hemionus (assembly GCA_020976825.1). Lineage (NCBI taxonomy): Eukaryota > Metazoa > Chordata > Mammalia > Artiodactyla > Cervidae > Odocoileus > Odocoileus hemionus. The sequence goes on from JAJLRB010000155.1 coordinate 22,066, forward strand.
GATTTTCCTTGACCAAGAGACTGACCCTGCATACCCTTGTGCTCCTGCATTGGCAGGCGTTCATTTTACCACCATGCTACTGGGGAATCCCTATATTCTTTCACTTTCAGTTCAGCAACTCAGTCACGTCTTGACCCTTTTGATCCAAGGAACTGTGCGCACACCCAGGTTCCCTGTCCAATCCCCAACTCCCAGAGCTTGGTCCAAAACTCATGTCCAAGATGTCAGTTGAATGACATTCAACCAACTCATCCTCTGTCATCCGTTCTCTCCTGTCCTTAATCTTTTCCCAGCATCAGGGTCTGTTCCAATGAGTTAGGTCATTCACATTAGGTGGCCAAAGTATTGGAGTTTTCCATCAGTCCTTCCAGTGAATATTCAGGACGAATTTCTTCAGGATTGACTCTTATTTGACTCCCAGCTGCCAAGGGATTCTGAAGAGTCTTCTCAGCATCCACAGCTCAAACAGCATCAATTAATATTCAGTGCTCTGCTTTATTTTTCTAGTCCAACTTCATATCCATACATGGATACTGGAAAATCATAACTTTGACTAGAATGGACCTTTGTCAGCAAAAGTTAATGTTCATGCTTTTTAAATGCTTGTCTGGTTTGTCAAGTTTTCTTCTAAGGAGCCAATCATCGTTGATGCTGGTTGCAGTCCACTCTGCAGTGATTTTGGCAGCCCCCCAAAAAGTCTGTCACTGTTTCCATTGTTTTGCCATTATCTGCCATGATAATGATGGGACCGTATGCTTATGATCTTTAATCTTCTGAATGTTGAGCTTTAAGCCAACTTTTTGACTCTCCTCTTTCACTTTCAGCAAGAGTCTTTAGTTTTCTTCACTTTCTGCATAAGGGTGGTATCATCCTGCCATATCTGAGGTTATTGATATTTCTCCTGAAACTTGATTCACAGCTTGTGCTTCATCCAGTCCATAGCATTTTGCTGATGTTCTCTGGAATATAAGTAATAGAAGCTGGGTGACAATTATACAGGACTTGTTGTACTCCTTTCAAGTTTGGAACCAGTCTGTTGTTCCATGTTCTGGCTCTAATTGTTGCCTTCTTAACTGCATAGAGATTTCTCAGGAGAAGGTAAGGTGGTCTGGTATTCCTTATACTCAAGAGGTTTTCCACAGTTTTGTTTGGATCCACCACAGTCAAGATTTTGGCATAGTAATATGACAGAAGTAGATGTTTTTCTGGAATCTCTTGTTTTACTATGATACATCAGATGTGGCAAGTTGACTCTGATGGAACCCTATATTCTGCTGGTTTTGTCAAAATATGTAATCGCTGTCCTTCCTTAGGACTGAGTTTCATCTACGAGTTTGAAGATATTTCTGTAGTGAGAAGGCTTAGCAAGGCGGAGGGGCAGTGACTGAGCCCCTTTGAAGGGTTCATCCATCCCATTTGATCTCCACTCAGACACACCCTTTCCTTTCGTTTTTTGACCACAATGGACAAACTGCATGCCTCAGTCTACTGGCCTGGGCAGCCATGGCCTGTTGGGCTCTCTGTTATATATTACCACTCCGATGTTCTCCTTGCTGAGAACATGAGTCCCTAACTTTTGATCTTCTCATGCTGCAGAGGATCTGTGAGGCTATGTTAAGCATTGCCTTCCACATTTACTCCAGGAGGTTTCTTCTGGAGCTCCATGAGAACTGAGCCTCAACTCTCAACTTTTAGGGGCAACCTGATTAAGAAAAAAGCTGTATCAGAAATAGAGTGCTGCTGGCTTCGTCTCACCCTCTAGTGAACCTGATACAGTCACAAGGAAACAAATCTGATGTTGATTATTGAAAACCAAGCAGGAACCTTTCCAGGTTTTCCTGGGGACAGAAAACCCTGTGTTCAGCTTCTCTTGTTTGTAAAGAACCTTAGCTTCCTTGACAACAGAGATCCTAAGAGCAAATTTCATCAGAAAAGTGAAAAAAAAATACAAAAACAAGGATACAGTGAAATGATGAATAATAATATGTATAGCTTAACTTGGAAACAAAATCAAGGACTTTTGGTTTCTCCTGAAAAGTATAGATAATATCCTAAGCTTATATCCCTGAGTTGTTTTGTAGATACTATTACCCCTACATGGTGGTAGAAGGTTACTCCATATGACGCAACGCATAGACCATGACTAAGTTGAAACCAAAAAGTTGTAGTGTTAACTCTCAAAATACCTCCTGTTGCTAAGCTCAGTTTAATCTAGAAGATATGTCTTGCAGTAGTTGATCGCAAACATCCCTTACAACCTTCACCCTAATTTGCCTTTAAGAGCCCTCTCCCTGAAGCCACTGGAAGTGAGGGGGAAAGCCAGTGGGTAGTTGGGTCCTTTTGAGCTGATGTTGCCTGATTGCTTGGGCATTCTGCAAAAAATTACTGTACCTTTCCTTCACACAACCAATGACCAGAAGGACTGGATTTAGTTACCAAGTTTGTTGAAGTAACATGATGGAAACGCCATCCTCCCCCAAACAACAAAAAGATAGATTTTTACTCTGCCCAGAGATGGGGTAGCATTGTGAATTGAGTGTCAGAATGCAGGAGACCTCCCTGGCGGCTCAGAATGGTATAAGGAATCTGCTGCGGCACACAAGAGAACCAGGCTTTTATTCCCTGGGTGAGAAGATACCCTGGAGGAAGGAATGTTTTTACTTACCCACGTCAGCATTCTTGCCTGGAGATATCCCTGAAAAGAGGATCCCACTGAGTACAGTCCATGGGGTTTGTAAAGAGTCAATCACGCCTCTGAGTAACTTGTAACTTTCACTTTTCAAGATGCGGATATTATCTCATGACTAACTTGTTCTGAAAATGAAAAAAAGGAGATTAAAGAGCCTCTGAAGGCAGAGTGTGGTGGACTCCTCCATTAAAGTGCCTGGTTATGAGTTCAGAGTCGAAAACCAAACCCTTGTTTCCCATTACTCCGCCTCTAGCTAGTTCCTAGAACATTTTTTTTCGTAATTTCTGGAAATTCAGTTTCCTCATTTACAAAGGAGGCCTTATAAAAACTTCATACAAGAGTCTTTCTGAAGATTTAAGATTAATAAACGCTTGATTTTAGTGCTTTCTATATGTCAGAATTGCTTGCAGGCTTTTGTGCATAATAACTCATTTAATCCTTCGCCCCTCAACAACATGAATAGATGTTTTTATTATCCACTTTACCAGTAACCACAGTACGAGATATTAGGAATTTTGTCCAAGATCACATGGGCTAAGAAGAGAGGCAAATGGTGATTTGTTCTCTCCAGGAGTTTATATTAGAGCTTTCATATTTCTTTTTATTTTTTATATTAGAGTTTCATATTTCTACGCACCTCAGTGTACTGTTTGCACCAGAAGATGAGAAGTGGGTGCCAGTAAAAAAACCTGTAATCATCTAATCAGGAACTTTTTCTAGTAAAAGTGTCACTAAAATAATTACTCTGGAACATGATGTGTAAACAGAGATTCTCCCAAAGCAATGAAACATGCAACACTTTAGTGTGCCTCTAACTACTTCACACAGGAGCCTTGAACTTCTAACAGAAAAAAAGTAAATCCAAATGACTAAGAGCAAAAAGCCACACTGTATTGTTTGGCTGAAAGCTTACTACGCAAAATTTTCATCAAGAAGCATTAATAAGAAAATAACCATTCTTTGTGTTAACTAAGTCTAAACTATATCAAATTTATCTTCTGTTAACCAAACCTGCAGTCACCACCATCCAATCCTGTCTCCTCTTCATCTTCAACTACTGTAGATCTGTTAGCATCTCTGCAGCATCTCACCATGATCTCCCTATAAGAACATCAGTCCAGGTCCTTCACTGACACTGACAGCAAATGGTCAGCTCCAGCCCAGAGACTTTTCCCGTTGAAAGGCGCTTTCGCCTGATAGCAATTGCTCTCTTACAATGGAATTCCTCCCTCTAAATAGTCAGGAGTCTTGCGGCAGGAGGAAATCAGTAAAGCTGTCCAGTGAGGTGCGAGTGGTTCTTTCGTGGTTCTTCCATGCCGATTGCTATTTTTCTAGGCACAACTCACATTTATTTAAGCTTTGTTGCAAACATAGATGATCACTGTCTGGATTCAAAGTGAAGTGACAGCATCACAATGCAATTGTGTTATTGAACCCTATTTTAAGTGCACAGGGGCCTGGCCTTCAGTCTTACGCAGCCAAATGTTCCCCCATTGTGTGTGAGAGCTTTGCTTTTCCTCCAGGCCCACTTCTCGGTCCTGCCACACTGACCCTCTTTTGGGTTGTTCTTGAGTTTTGCCCAGATGGAAAAAGGGCACTTTGGAATTTTCTGGCCCAGGTTTGTACTAGATGTTGCCCACTCTCCATATCCTGGTGCAAATGGAAAACACAGCAAAAATTCCCCTTGCTGACTGCCTGAGGTCCTTCCTAATAACTATCAAAACCCTGTTAACTAAGGGTGGGCAGTCAGGATCACAGTGTGCTCTCAAGCCGGTGTATTGTTTTTAGTCTGCTGCAAAACATGTACCCTAACACGCTCACTGGCTAATCAAACAAGTACATTTGTTGTCTCATGTACTTTCTATGGATCAGGAATCGTTGGGAAAAGTGTATTAGAAGGGTTCTGATCTGGAGATACCTATTGAGTATGGCGTGAGGAGGACTACCAGGTCATCTTCTGAATCATCTTCTAGGGTCATCATTTTAACTTCTGACCATCAGATAATCTTTTGAGGCTTGGACCTCTTCGAGGGGCTGATAAGTCCGCTTCCAAGAGGGGTTTGAAAGTGAACTGTTCGTTGGACCGGCCTCAGTTTGTTATGATGTGAAAATTCTGCATTGGGTTGCGTTGAATGTTCTCAAGACATGGGACAGCCTGCTGGTCCCTAGATAAAAAAAATGATTCAAGAAGAAGAATCGTGCCTTTTTTTCGCTTTGCCACACTGTCACTTCCAGTGTATTTCATGCATAAAAACAAGAGTCTCTAAGTCCTTTTCAATTGGAATAGGCTTCACTTTATGGAGGGAAAGAGTGTCATAAGAATTGTGAAAATATTTCGAGATCACCTCATTGGGTGTATAAGTAAGGGTTTGCCAGAGACAGAAACAGATATCAACGGGCATCTGTCTATAAAGCTTATATGTCTATCACGAGAATTGAGTCCACTCAATTACAGAGTGGCACGTTTTAAAATCAGAATGCCAACATCCCAGTTCTGGTCAAGGGCCAGAAACGCCTAGAGACCCTGGAAGGCTAGTTCTCATTCAAAGGACAATGAGGCAGGATGAAATATAAAAAAGACACTCTTTTATTCTCTTCAAAGCCTTCAGCTGATTAAATGAGGCTCACTCATGTTATGGAAGGCAATCTGTTTTTAAACCAACTGATTTAAATATTAATGTCATCCAAAAAATCTTTGCAAGAACACTCAGAAAAAGTTTAGCCAATATCTGTGTATCCCCATGGACCTCAGGTTGATACGTAAAATAAGCATCCAGTAAGCATTCAAAAAATGATTTTATCAACAATGACATATATGTGTCGTTCCTCTAGAATTTCAATAATTACTGACCTTCTCTGGAATAACATTATTATGCTTTGTTTGAATGGAATATTATAATTTGCAGGCACACTTCTCGAAAGCACTATATCCCAAGATGAGAAAGCTAAGATCCAGAGAGGTCAAGCAAACTTGTTCAAGACCTCACATTTCACTGGAAGATGAAAAAATCAACTAGGAGACATTCTCTGAGTATAGGCATGGAATTTCCTTCAAGCGCCTTTTTAGCAACTATACATTCTCAATAAATATTTCGTGGAGACTAGATCAGTGTTTTTTTCACAGTGTTTAGTGAAGAGATCCCTTTGAAATGAAGCTTTATAGAGGATTGAAAGGTACTTATAATAGGTAAGCCAATTATACTGAGGGTAAAAATGTGGGTGAGCCTGCAACAGTGAAATTTCTGCCAGCTCTGTCTGTCCTTTCCTGGCTGACCTTTAGGCATCCTCGAGAATCTTGTGCTATTGGCTTGAATTCACTAGCCTAGGTCCGTTGGCCCTCGATTTCTTGGGATGAATGAGGGTTTGTGGAAGGAACAGAAAGCCCATTGCTCAAGTAAGGAAGGCCAAGTCATGGGTTATCATGTCATTTTACCTTTCAGGCAGAGAGGCATCTGACTCTGGTGTTCTGAAAGCATTCGTTCAGGAGGAAAAACTGGACGGTTCCAATTTGGTATGGCAGAGTAGATTAAATTATGATTTATCTTGAACCCTCTTGTAATTTAAATTTGTTCTAAGTTGTATTGTTTCTGAGAAGTTAGGTCTTGTTTTCTGCCTCGTAAAATGAGAATTACAAAAAAAAAAAAAAAATTAGTAGGATGCAGGCAAAAAGGTTTTTGAAAGGTACTTGGCAAGTGTGAATGTAACACATTTAGAACGTCTGACTGGCATTACTTTTATATACATTGACATTTCATGATTGATAATGGTTGGATTATAAAACTCTCAGCCAGGCCTGTCAGCCGACACCTTCAGAAGTCTAAAAGAATGCTTTTAAGCTGGAAAAGCCCACCTCCACAATAAGTAAGATACACCCACGTCCAAGTGAGAAAAGAAATTGGTCGTTGATGAGTTAGGCTAAAATCAATATGCGAGCCCAATACTGAGACTATCACTTCCACTGCTGCAGACCTTTATGCCTGACCCTGATGCATCCAAGGTATAACACAGTTTGTGCATTTTGCAGATCTGAATCAATTAATAAATGGGCAACATTAATTGAGGAATTAATAGTTTTGTGCTAGTTGAGGCATATAAGCAGCAACAGCAAAAAGACACCACCCTGGGAAGGACTCAGTTTGTGGGGAGAGAATAATGAACATGCAGGTAAATAGATACACCAGATACATAGCAGTGTAGACAGAATACAAGAGACAGAGAGGACGGTGACTAAGACATAGGGTTCTCGTTTACAGCGTCTTATACTGGGAATGTTTCAAAGAAATATAATTTCTTGGAAATGAAAAGTCTGAGCAATCGGGGGTACAGCGTGGGGCGATAGGCCGGAGGAGGGAACAGTCAGTCTGCAGACTTGCAGCAGGCTGATGGAGAAGTTTGCTCTAGGAATTTTAAGAGCTTGAGCAGGAGAGGGGTTCTAGCTTCTGCTCAGCTGCAGCACCGCAATGCTAGATGCTAGTACTAACAGAGGTGGCTTGGCAGCCCACCTCACACGGCCACCGCTCCTAGCTTCCAGCCCCAGTTCGGTGGCAGCAGCTCTCAGTTCTGAGAAAGCAGTTGTTTTTCTTCTGTCGCTATTTTTGATTCTTCCAGTATTTTTTAAAAACTTTTTTCTCATTTTTATTGAGATGGTATGTGATTGTGTGTGAATTAGTCACTCATTTATGGTCAGACTCTTTGAACCCCATGGATATAGCTACAAGTCCTCGGTCATGGAATTCTCAGACAAGAATCTGGATAGTGGGTTGCATTTCCTTCTCCTTTATTGAGTATAATAAAGTTAAATATTATATTAATCCAAAGAGTACAACGTGACTTGATGTAATATTTATCTACAAAATACTGTTAGTTGCAGCTATTGCTTCAAGGACCTAACACTTTTTTTATTGTTTATTATAAGAATCTTAAAAATCTGCTTTTAGGAATTTTGCAAATATGCAATGCACTTATTGTTGACTATAGTTTCACATGCTGTATATTGCATCCCTTATTACTAACTTATCTTATAACTAGAGTTTTGCACGAATTCATCATTTTGCCCCTCCCTGTCTAACTCCCCATCTCTGGTAGCACCATCTGTTCTCCCGTTTCCATAATTCAGTTTGCTCAGATCAAAATATAAATGAGATGAACAGCATTTGTCTTTTAGAATGTTTGATTTATATAATTTAGCATAATGCCTCTCAAGATCCACCCTCCACATTTTCAATGGCAGGATATCCTTCTTTTATGGCTAAATAATAAATGCATGTGTGTGTGTGTGTGTGTGTGTATCAACATCTTCATGCATTATACATTAACGAACCATGAGTGTTTCCATACCTAGGATATTGTAATGATACTGTGATGAGAATTCAATATGTTTAGTATTATTTCCCATGTTGGCTTCTCTCTGCTTGAAAGACCTGAATAATTCATGTTATCCTGATAGGGACATTGACAAATACAAAGCTCTAGACAGGACTTAGTGCTGAATAATGAATAATTTATAGATGAAAGAATGAGTAGTTGGACCAGATAAATAATGAATTAGCATGTACTCATTTAATAATTAAGACCTAGTTTTGGCTATAAGAAAGTGATGCATTTACAAGCAACATTGTAGGACTGGAAGACAGTATGTGTCAAGGAATGGAGAACTTCTTAAGATTTAAGAACAGAAACGGAAATGACCACAGATCACTGTAAGCATGTAAACTACACTGAGATTTTATAATCCTCATCATCATGCTTCAACAAATAGAAGGAGGAAAATAGTCATCAGTTTGGATTTGAATATTTATGATTTACAAAGTGCACCCTGTCTATTTCTGTTGAAAAAATTCGTAAGTTCCATGGAAAGGTTTTATGTTTCTCTTTATAAACTTCTCTTAATCCTTAGGTTTACTTTTGGTGTGTTTTCATACAGCTTTGGAGGTCAGGTCAGATGTTCATCTGAAAACAGTTTTCATTTTCAATGAGGACATAAAGTTTTAAAACGTTAGTGAAAGCAGGTTGTAATGACTCTATAGCATTGTGAGGCTCTGAAGGTTTAAGGTGAATAGACTATACTTTTCTTTTTCAGGGGGAGATTGTGCAGTAAGCTCTGGCAGTGAAGATCAATACAGGGGAATTAGTAGATGGTTTGTATTTCTTAGGGTGTATCAAGAATCTGACAGGGCATGATGGACACAAGCTGGTGTCAGGTTCCGAAGAAGTGATGATAAGGGGCAGAGATGAAGGGACAATATGGAGCATTTATAGAACCAGAGTCCAGTTCTGGGTGGAAAATCGGAAGCTGTGGAAGACAGGAGTTAGTGGTTATCTTTCTCTGGGAAATAAGCAGAGCAATCAAAATATCTAGATATCAGATGGTCCCCCAGGACCCCAGACACCTTCTCCTCCAAACAACGGGGACCTGAACAGCGTCTATGCAGTGAAGCATCAGCAGTGCTTTCTGGATTATTTTCCTTGTGTGCATGCTCCCAAGGGAAGCAGGAAGGTATTCCCACTTCGTGAGGTCAAAGCAGGGAAACATCTTTTTTTGTGGCCTTTTCACCATGAGACATAGCGAGGGCTGGAGCAGATAGAAAACAGTCTTAGAAATTAAATTTAACTGAGTGAAATTCACTCTCCATGTTAATTTGCCAGGCAAAGTAATTTCAGGCCTCACTAGCTCAATTTCCTCACCCAACAAAATGAGAATACTAATATCTGTATCCAATGATTATTGAAGCTTTAAATGAGAGAATGATGTTGATGTGAAAATGAAAATGATGAAAGCAAAATTTGTGTAAAAAAGTAATTTCATATTAGCAGACACTGCTATGTGCGTTTCACACACATCAAGTCAAATCCTGTATTGAGAGAAATATGTGGGCAAGTGCGTATGAAAACCACTAACATGGAGGGTGCCTAAAAAACGAGCACCCTTCTCCGCTGTGCGGGCTGGGATGATTATGGTGTGGCTATCTATCATCCTTCCCTTGAGATCCAGTCATATATTAGGGCCTTAGTGTAGTTACAGAAATATGCACTTCTCGTGCCTACATGACTTACATTATCAGGAATTCTTTTCTTTGAAGGCAGGTGTGATCCAAGCAGAATTTAAGCCACCTGCAAAAGAGCAAAAAACAGCTTATTTTATGTATTCTCAATTATCCTTATTCTCATTCTCATGTAATTAAAAAATAGGCAGGGCCATCAGGAGGGTAATTTGGGGCCATGGTGACTATTGAAGGATTGGATCACATATTTAAACAGCAGGGAAAATATCTGTATGTAGAGGAAACATATGCCAGAAGACAAAAAATAAATTGGTTATATCTAGAGAAATATATGTAATAACCTTTTTGGTAAATAATTTTTTTTAAAAATAAACAGTATATAAATATTTACAGAATAGTGACATAGTTGATGCACGATGCATTGGCATTTTAAGTCAGGCTCTTAACCCTGGGCATAGTGTCTTTCAAGTCTCAACTTTCTTATGTCCTTTTCTGCTGATCAAAAATATTATGTCTGCCTAATGTGAATGTGTTCTTGTTAACAAAGTTATATATATATGTGCATAATGTGCTGTATGTACATAAGTAGTCACTAATAAATGTATACTCTTCCCCCCACTTAATATCTCTATTAATTCCTCAACAATAGTAGCTGATGAGCATTCCCAAGGATTGTGTTAAAAATACTAATTTATGGACCCTCCCTGATACCTATAGGAGATCAATTTATACCATTTTGGGGTGGGGAAGGAAGAAATGTTTGAATGTCATATTATATGCTAAGATGATCAGAATTAGGCAAAAATTAATAAGACTAGTAAAGGGTCAACAATCAAGTTCAGGTCAGTGTCAGTCCTCGGTCACATTTGAATCTGAAACCCCATGACTGCAGCAAACCCAGTCATCAATTCTTTCCTTTTTTGCGTTTTTTTAAATCAATTCTTTATAGAATCAGAATATTTTAACATTATTATTTTCTTCAATAGGTTTAAGTAAGAGATGACAGAAAAGAAAAATTAAAGATCTAGACCACAGTGCTAGCAATAATTAGCTGAACTAAGGAATACAAGGAGATAAATGAGGACTTTGGGGAGAACACTGAGTATCGGTAATAAGCAGGAACTTTCGCCACTGCAGATTAAAACGTTTGTACTAGGCACAATTATGGAAAATAACTGCTGTAAAATTAAATTCCAACTCGAAATTTAAGGAAATGTTTTCGACTCTTTGTGACCACGTGAATGGGGCTGCCAGGCTCTATGTCCATGGGATGCTCCAGGCAAGAATAATGACGCGTTGGTTGCAGGCCTTCTCCAGATCTTCTGACCCAAGCGAGCGAACCTGGCGTCTCCTCCACACTGCAGGCAGATTCTTTAACCATCTGAGCCAGCAGGAAAGCCCGAGGAGAATGTATTACCAAGGAGATGTTAAATGATGTCGCTGATATTCAATAAGGATGGAATTGGGGTGGGGACGGGTGGGATAATTGGTGCACCCTGGGTCCAAGAAGACAGTATAAAATGGTCATATTAGAGAGGTCATCCAATTTCCAGCATCATTTGACTCAAACTGGGACACCGAGACGTTTCCAAAATAGGAAAAACAGGGTACAGATGAAGAGCCACTTGGAAAGTCCAGCTACACTAGTGACTGTAAATATTTTCATATGATTCTCTTCCAGTTGTTAAGCATAGTTTGCTTGTCAACAGAAGACGGTGAGGTTTGCTTCTCTTTGCTTCAGCACCTTGATCTAATAGCTTGCAAGGCTAAAGGCCTTGTATCAGGTGAAAACCGGGTATGTTTACAGCCCCAATAATATTTCCCAACCTTAAGCTTGCTTGATTGCCGATGTGAAACGCTCAGGCATTTATATTTGCTTTTTGGCTCCCTGCCGAGTCAGACGGTAAAAAATTCCACCTGCAATGCAAGAAGACTGGATTCGATCCCTGGGTTGGTAGTCCCCTGGAGGAGGGCATGGCAACCAAATCCAGTACTTTTCCTTGAGAATCCATGGACACAGGAGCTGGCGGGCTTAACAGCCCATGGGGTCGCAAAGAGTCGGATACCAAATGGCACGGTATAAGCACGTTATCTGCTTCTGGGGCTTCCATGTGTGTCAGTGGGCAGAGAATCCCCTTTTTCAAGCAGGAGACATGGTTTCCCCTGGGTCATGAAGATCCTTGGAGAAGGGAATGGCCAACCCACTCCAGTGTTTTTGCTGGAGAATCTCATGGGACAGAAGCCTGTGGGCTATAGTCACACAGAACCTCACAAAATGGGCCTTGGCACATGACTAAATGGACTTAGCTCACATGCCCTTGAAGCAGCGCAGCTTGTCAAGGTGTGGCTATGGTAAAGAACCATCGCCAATGCAGGAGACAGGCTGCGGGTTGTGTCCTGGTGTGGGAGATCCCTGGAGGAGGGATTGGCAACCACATCCAGTATTCTTGCTGGAGAAGTATTGGAAGAAGAGCCTAATGAAGCTACAGTCCATGGGATTGCAGAGAGTTGGACACACACACCACACACACACACACGTGTTACAACCGTATACCAACTTTATTAAGGATAAATTTTCTGCCCACTGGAATGTTGTTTTACATGTGTGTGTGCTGTGTGTTTGTAAAAATGACAAACGATTCTTATTTTCTAATCATTCATAAGAATCATTTAAATAGCAAATACCTTCTCTGGCTCCTTTCCAGGCAACAATGACTTTACATTATATTTGATTTTATACTGTGTTGCATTTGAATAAAAGAAAAGAGAAGATTGTAAACTGCCTTTGAGCTATTTACGACCGGGTAAGTTTAGCCATAGAGTCAAAATTTACCTTCACTTCTTCTATATATAATATAGATTTGTATTTTCATAACATGAATGAGATACTATCCAGCTTCCTATAAGTAGCTAAGGAGGTATTGATTCTTTCCCTAAAATTTTTACATTCTTTCATGTGTGATATTTTTTGACGGTACTGAGACTGCCAAGCATTAAATACTCGAGACAGTTAAAATCCACTCATTCTGGAACACCTGTTATAAACAGCAAATGAAAATATGTTGCGGACTTTAAGAAAATCTTGAGAGATGACTATACTTGTCAACCATATGTTTAAAACAACTGACCCCTATATTGATCATGTATCATGTGAGACAACAGAGTTTTATTTATTAGAAGGCAACATAATGCAGTTTATGTCTCTCACACATCGCGGGGTGGACACACTCACACATGGGATTCGAGTGTCCTGAGGTTGGACTCTTAAATTCATTCTCTGTGATACTCTTGAGCTGCAACTTGGGTCAACGTATTTTAGCTTCTCTTAGCTAAATTCCTTATTTATAAAAGAGGATAATGATATATAAGATGTCTATAGTATCATTTATCATAATGATGCATTGTATGTGTGTTATTATAAATGGAGATAATATACCAGCTTCTGAAAAATAGGTAGGAGTTATTGCTTCTTTCCCTAAGTGCAAAGTTATGTCTTGACTGCAACTTGACGATGTGATAATTGAAGAGAATTTCCAATGATAAAGAACTCCCACATGATACAGTGTACGCATGCTCTGCAATGCAGGAGACTCAGGTTCCATCACTGGGTGGGGAAGATCCCTGGGAGGAGAAATGGCAACCCACTATAGTCTTCAATTCTTGCCTGGAAGATCCCATGGAAGAGGAGAAAACTGTGTGGGTTACAACTCCATGGGGGTCAAAAGAGTTCAGTCATGACTGAGCAACTAACACAGACACACACACACACACAAGAAGCTGTTTATTTTTTCCCTCAGGGGAACTGTCCCTTAATAGCGCATGAAGCCATAGCCATCATGAAAAGTAAGTTCATAATATATTAGTATTATAGTACATTCTTAATATCTAGTAGTATGATATAGAAGTTTATCATGAGATGTCCACAGAATGTAAGGGCCGATTTCATTTTTGAAATTAACAACATTGTATCCCATTGGATGGGGAGGGCATCCGTTGAGGGGATTCATGTCAAAACAGCATCATCAAAATCGCAAAGTGAGGAGGTTTGGGAAAACCAATCAACCAAACATTTGCAAGAGCGGTTTTGTGGTTGCTAGTGAGTGTGATCGTCCGTCCATCAAGTCTGAGCAAGATGACTCACTTCCTTCGTTTCTGATTCCAGGCTCCGCAAAACAGCTTTTTGACAACTTGATTCCACATTAGCTTTCATCTTAGGGAATGGATTTGCGACCCAAGGAAAAACTTGTTCCCTTCTTTCTGCTTGCAAGCTCTGTTTTCATTTTATACACTTTGATCTAAAACTAGTAAAGACACCAATAGCTTTGGAGTTTGATTAAGCAGGATGATTTCCCTTGACGTGACCATGTTGGACTACAAAGACAAAAATAGAAGAGGCTCTAGACCTTCAAAACTGTGCCCAGATCCATGGTTTTTCCACTCTCAAACCAAATTACTAAGTTTACGTGGACTCATGCTAGTGCTTCAAAACTAAAGGCCAGAGAGAACAGAATTGGAAGAAAACACTCTTGTTTAATGGTTCTACCATTGGAAGGATTAAAGCAGTGTGTAAACCACAGGGTTACAGTTGATTCTCTATTGGTTACACAGAACCACAGCTATTGACTTGGCTTATTTGAATATACATTCAGAACTTCCCTAGGTGGTCAGATGGTAAGAATACACTGCCAATATAGAAGGACCTGGGTCTCGAATCACTAGGTTGGGAGAAAGTCACTGGAGAAGGAATGGCTCTACCCCACTCTAGTTATTCATGCCTAGAGAATCATGGACAGAGGAAACCTGGCAGGCTACAGTTCATGGAAGAATCAGAAAGGGTTCTTGACAGAACCTGAGCAACTAACACATAAATTTACATTCATATGATCACCATTAATGCTAAGGAACCATAAATTCCAACTATTTTAGAACACCAGTAATAGGGAAGTCTTGGATTTCCATACTTTTCAAGCTCTGCAGTGATTTTGGAGCAAAAATATACAAGTCAGCAGCATTGTTTCACTGTTTCCCCATTTAGATTTGTCAATTGAAGCAATGGGATCCAGATGCCATGATCTTAGTTTTTCTGAATGTTGAAGCTTTAAGCCAGCTTTTTCACTCTCCCCTTTGCACTTTGACATTCATGGGAGGCTCTGTAGTTCTTCTTCACTTTCTGACGATATAGGGTGGTGTCATTCTGCTTATCTGACGTTATTGATATTGTCTCTGGCAATCTTGATTCCAGATTGTGCTTCACATCCAGCCAGACGTGTTTCTCATGTTGGTAACTCTGCAGATAAGTTAAACAAAGCAGCGGGTGACAATATACAGCCTTGACATAATATCCTTTTACCTATTTGAACCAGTCATTGTTCCATGTTCAGTTCTAACTGTTGGGCTTCCTGACCTGCATACAGATTTCTCAAGAGGTGCAGGTCAGGTGGTCTTGGTATTTCCCATTCTTTCAAGAAATTTTCCACACTTATTGTGATCCACAGTCAAAGGCTTTGGCATCGTCAGTCAGGCAGAAATAGACAGAAGTAGAGTTTTCTGGAACTCTTTGCTTTTTCTATGATCCAGCAAATGTTGGCAGTTGATCTGCGTGGTTCCTCTGCCTTTTCTACAAACCAATTGAACATCTGGAAGTTCATGGGGTTCACATGATTGCTGAGCCTGGCTTGCAGAATTTGAGTCATTACTTGGCTAGCACTAGCAGGAGTGAGATGAGTGCATTTGTGTGGTAGTTTGAGCATTCTTTGGCATTGCCTTTCTTTGGGATTGGAATGAAAACTGAACCTTTTCCAGTCCTGTGGCCACTGCTGAGATTTTCCAAATTTGCTGGCATATTGATGTGCTAGCACTGTTAACAGCATGGCAGTCTTTCAGGATTTGAAATAGCTCAACTGGAATTCCCATCAACCTCCATTAGCTATTGTTCATAGTGATGCTTCCTAAGGCAAATAGATGGGAAACAGTGGATGGGACTTTATTTTTGGGGGCGTCCAAAATCACTGCAGATGGTGATTGCAGCATGAAATAAAAGATGCTCGCTTCCTTGGAAGGAAAGTTATGACCATCCTAGACAGGATATAGGTCCATCTAGTCAAGGTTATGGTGTTTTTCCAGTGGTCATGTATGGAGGTGAGAGTTGGACACGCATTAAAGAAAGCTCACAGCGCTGAAGAATTGATGCTTTTAGAACTGTGGTGTTGGAGAAGACTCTTGAGTGTCCCTCGGACGCTGCACGGAGAGCCAACCGTCCATCCTAAAGGAGATCAGTCCTTGTGTCTCACTGGAAAGACTGTGTTTGAAGCACTGAAAGTCCGTAATTTTGGCCCACCTTGTGCAAAGAGCGGACACATTGGAAAAAGACCCTGATGTTGGGAAAGTTGAGGGCAGGCGGGAGAACGGGGCTGACAGAGGATGTGCATGGATGGATGGCATTGCCGACTCGATGGACATGAGTTTTGGATAACTCCGGGAGTCTGTGATGGGACAAGGCAGGCCTGTGTGCTGTGGTTCCATGACAAATGAGTGACTGAAATGAACTGGAAAGTTCTCCAAGTAAACTTAGTGTATAGGTTTGTGAATCCATGGGACTGAGCAATGTATATAAAGAGTTAAAGCAGACCAGGTAGAGTCAGGTAACCAGTATAAAGGAGCAACCTTACTTCCTCTATAAATTAATTTTTGATTGGAATATAGTTACTTTGCAATGCGTGTTAGTATGTCTACTGCACAGCAAGGGGAATCACCTGCGCATTAGCTCATGCATGCTTAGACGCTTCAGTTGTTGCCCGACTCTTGTGACCCTATTTTAACCACACAGCTGCTCGTCCTGAGATTCTCAGGCAAGAATATTGGAAGTGGATTGCCATGCCCTCTCCTGGATCTTCCCAGACCAGGGACTGAACTCAGGTTGCGGCATCACAGGCGGATTCTATGCCACTGAGCAATCACGGAAGTCCCTTACATATATATATATATATGCCTGGTGGGCTGCCAGTCCATGGGGTCGACTAAGAGTCGGACACGATCTGAGCGACTTCA
This sequence comes from Odocoileus hemionus, assembly GCA_020976825.1. NCBI lineage: Eukaryota > Metazoa > Chordata > Mammalia > Artiodactyla > Cervidae > Odocoileus > Odocoileus hemionus. The sequence continues at coordinate 38,803 of JAJLRB010000155.1, forward strand.
CTTTCACTTTTTCACTTTCATGCATCGGAGAAGGAAATGGCAACGCACTCCAGTGTTCTTGCCTGGAGAATCCCAGGGACGGGGAAGCCTGGTGGGCTGCCGTCTGTGGGGTTTGCACGAGTTCAGATACGACTGAAGCGACTTAATTATAAGCCAAGAAAGGATTTGTGAACATGTAAAACAGCCATAAGAGGGTTTGAATATACTAGTCTTTTAACATACAGGTTAAAAATGTACACTTACAATGAGGTGTTGCATCCTACAAGATAATTATAATCAATTGGTGTATGTTTTACTTTTTCTATCATATTATTTTAAGTGTTTCCCCTCATAGCTCAGTTAACAAAGAATTTGCGACAATGCAGGGGCCCCAGGTTCATTCCTGGGTCTGGAAGATCACTGGAGAAGGAAGATAACCATTCCAGTTATTTTGCCTGAGAGAATCCCGTGTGGCAGAGAAGTCTGGCTGCTAGAGTCTGTGGGGTTGCATGAGTCAGACACGACTTAATAACTAAATCACCACCACCACTGATACTTTACTTGACTTCAGTCCAGAACCTAAGTGTCTTGAAGGCAGGAATTAGATTAATTTTATGTTAATTTCACTTCACTAGCCTGAACACATCCTTGGGCATTTATAAATCGTTGAGCATGTTATAAATCCACTCCGAACATCAATATGAAACAAAAGCTAGTGCGAGGTGATGGAATTCCCAGTCTGAGCTATTTAAAATCCTGAAGAGATGATGCTGTGAACGTGATGCACTCAGTTATGCCAGCAAACTTTGGAAAAACTCAGCTCGAGGGGTCACTCAGGACTGGAAAAGGTCAGTTTCATTCCAATCCCAAGAATGGCTCATACAATGCCGAAATGAGACGGCTCAACATACCAACACTAATGCCACTCATATCATCTTACCACTAGATAAAGTAATGCTTAAAATTCTCAAAGCCACGGCTTCATGCAGAATATGTGAACGCTCATGTAAACTTCATCACATGTTCTCAAAATTGGTTTTTAGACAAAAGGCAGAGGAAACAGAGATTCTCCAAATTGCCAACACCTTACGCATGGATCTATATCAAATAAGACGAGAAGTTCCAGAAAAACATTCTATGTTCTGCTTGATATTGACTATGATTTAAGCCTTTGTCTGTGTAGAGTACAATATAAACTGTGTGAAAAATTCTGGAAAAGAGATGGATGTCATACCAGATCACCACGATTAAACTGTGGAAAATTCACTGAAAGAGATGGGCATACACCAGAATCACCTGCCTCTTAAGAAACCTGTATGCAGGTCAGGAGGTTGCAGACAGTTAGAGCTGGACATGGAGACAACAGACTGGTTTCCAAAACAGGAAAAGGAGTATGTCAAGGGCTGTATTTTGACACTTTCTGCTTATTTAACTTATATGCAGAGTACATCATAGGATGAAATGCTGGATTGGATGAGAAAAGCACAATCTGGATCAAGGACTTGCTGGGAGAATATCAAATAAATGTCAGATATGCAGATGACACACACCTGTAATAGCAGAAACAGAAGAGGAGACTAAAGAGACCATCTTAGATGAAAGAGAAAGAGGAGAGTGAAAAAGTTGGGCTTAAAACACAACATTCAAAAAATTAACATTTTTTGATCACAAGGGCATCCAGTCCCATCAATTCGATTGGGCAAATAAGAAAAGGGTAAACAATGGAAAACAGTGGATGGCTTTATTTTGGGTTCACAAAATTCACTGCAGATGGTGATTGCGCCATGAATAATTAA
>JAJLRB010000156.1:0-33741 GCA_020976825.1 Odocoileus hemionus
CGTGGGTGTGATGTCGTATATACTGCATAGTGTTCTATACATATAGTATGTGTGGTGACCTGCATACAGTGTGTGGTATATCATTGATAGAATGGGAGTTATCACACTGATACAGATTATGGAAGTTATGCTGTCAGATAGAGTGGTTGTATTGTCTTAACACGGTGTGTTTCATGTCAAATATAGTGGATATGAATTCAGAACCATAGTGGATGTGATGGTACAGATGGAGTGGCTGTGATGTCACAGGTATAGGGGATGAGATGGTATAAACCGTGGATGTGATGTCATATAGAGGGGATCTGATGTCATGAATGCAGTGTCTGTGATGTCATAAATACTGATCATTGATGTCATAAAGTGTGAATGTGTGTCATGTAGAATGTGTATGATGTCATAAGTGTGCCGTTGTCATAGCTTACATACTTGTGATGTCATCGACACAGAGGTACATCGATACACATGTTTACACGTGTACACATTAGTGTGATGGCACAAATACAGTGGCAGTGATGTCAAATATAGTGGGTGAGATATCAGGTATAGACGATGCATTTTCTTGAAAGCAGTATGTGTGATATCATAAATATTTGATATGATGTCATAAATATACTAGCTGTGATGTCATACATATAGGGCTGTGATGTCATAAAGAGTTTATGTCATATCATTCATCCTGAATATGCTGTCATAACCAGAGTGTGTGTGATATCGTCCAGAGAGTGGGTGTGGTATAATTGATACACTGGGTTTGAGAACACAGATACAGTGGATGTAGTCTCAGATACAATGGGTGAGATGGCAGATATAACGTTTGTGTTGTCATGTGTGTGATCTCAGCTATAGTGTCTGTGATGCCACGAATAAATGGAGGTAATGCGATGACTACAATGGTGTGAGGTCATAAAGAGTGGATGCGACGTTATGTATAGTGCGTAAGATATCATACATAAAATGGGTGTGATGTCATGCGTACAGTTGGGTCTGAGTAGAGTGGTTTGTGAACACGGTACAGTGATCAATGTTCAATATATTTGGGGTGATGTCATATACTCTGCGATGTCCCTTATAAGGGTTTATGTCAAAAAGTATTGGCCTTAAAAAAAAATTTTTGTGTTCAAATTGGTGTTTGTATCTCCCAAAGGGGGGTGAAAAAAAAAGTGGGTGGAACACAGATAAGGGTTTCGTACAAAATTTTTGAATTATTTTTTTGATTGGTTATTATAAGGGTGAATCCAAGTCATGGGTAATTTATAAAACATGGATGTTGGGGAAAGTGGTTGATTAAAAATTTTGGGTAGTTTGTCTTGGGTTGATGTCATCGTAGGGTTGGGGGGGATTTTCAAAAGAAAATTTTATATACCAGAAAATGGGTCAAACAAAAAAGGGGAAGTTGAATCATGGGTGGATGCAAATATTTGTGTATTCCATTTGGGATTTTGGGTTAACTGCCCCGGTAATGTGGTTTCATTTAAAAAAGGTTTTTGACAAAATGAGTAGGGTGGTTTGGAAGATGGATGTTTGAGAACAGCCAAAATATTGGGTTGATGTTAACAAGGCGGTGATATCATAGGGTGTATGGGAAAAAATAATGGGGGTGTTCCGAAGGGGTGGGGACGTCATGTGAATGGAAGTGTTTATAAATACTGTGGGTTTTTGTTATAAAGAGGATGGATGCCTCTACATGCAAAGTAAAAAAAACGCCCCAATGTGGGGGTAAAAAAGAGGGCGAAGTTATACAGTGGTGTGTGCAAAAAAATGGTGGAGTCCAAGTATTGGTTTATCTTTATTTTTTTGTTAAATTTTTTAGAGGTTGTGCACAATCCCTGGTAAGGTAAAATGGGGTGATGTATAAATAAATGGTGTAACGAAAAGGGGGATTTATTTTTAATGTTCTAGTTTAACATTAAAGGGGGTTTTAGCCCTAATACATGGGTTTTTTTATGTTTGAGTTGTCGACAGCGTGTGAATCAAAATGGTTTCTGTAAAAAGGTTTGTTTCTACAGGGTTTAATTCCCAAACAAGGTGTTTCAAACAGGGGTTGAGTTAAGGGTCTTTTTGTGTCATTAATAAAGTGGGTAATTCACATTTAATTTGTTTTATTACCTGGGGTAGTTGATAACTGTTGATGCCCAAATTGGGATTGTTGTCAAATGTGGAATAAAATAGTGTTTGGACTGATGGATTTTATATGAATTATTCCAAATTTTTTTGGAGGATCAACAAATGGGTTTTTAAATTTATGGTTTTTGGGAGTTGGGGGTTTAAACAGAATGGTGTGTATCAGAAAGTGTGGGGGGAAAAAAGGGGGATTTCCTAAACGTGTTGGGCCATTTAATGGGATAAAGTGGGGTTTTTTTCCCCCCAAAAACCGTAATTTTTTTATGAATTGGTTCTAAAACTAGATGTTTTTAAATTACATGCTGTGATGTCAATAATGATGTGATGTCTTTAAAAAGAGGGTGTTGTCAGAAGAGGTTTTGGGGGGAAATTTCCATGGTAGTTTGATGCAAAAGGGGTGTATTCACAATTTTGTTCATAGAAGTGGGTTTGATACACCATAAGTGGTTGGGATTCATTATTAGAAGCCCCGGACAGTGGAGCTTAGATAAGTGGGGTTTTGGCAGAAAAGTGGGTTTTGTCTAAGGGTTGTTTATAAAAATGGATGTCCCCATTTTACAAAGGTTTTATTTTTCTGGAAAATTTAACAGTGGTGTTTGCATAATCGTGTGTGTGACACGGGGAAAGGGGTGTCAAATAGGGTTATTGAGAAAAAGTTTGATGTCAGAAAAAGGGGGTTTTTGTCACCCCCTTTTGTGTCTATATGTGTTTCTTTAAAATAATATGTGTGGTACCTGAAACCGGTGGGTTTCATTGATAATGGGGTTATACATGACAAAGGGTTTGGTCATAAAAGTGTTTTTTTTTTTCTTTAAAGGTGTGTTTCTGTAAATAAGGGATTTTGGTTAAACCATAGTGGTGTTATTACGATATGGTGTGATGAAGGAAAGGGATGGATTGGGATAAAGTGGTGTGGAAAAAAGAAAATTTGATGTATGAATAGTGTCTTGATGTCAAAAACTGTTTATTCTAATTGAATGTTTATTTAAAAGGTTGATTCATAAGGTGGTGTATAATTAAATTGTGTTCACGAACAAAAAGTTATGTAAATGTTTAAGTTACACGTGTGTCACAAAAAAGTGGAAGGGGGTCAAATTTGGGTGAGGGAAAGGTAGCGATTTCAATTTTTGAAAAAAGATGGTATTTAAAAAAATTTTTTGATGTCTAAAAAATTGATGTCAAAAAAAAGGGCTGTGTGTATAAAAGTTTATGTCATAAATTTTTTTCCCTGAATTGTTATTCAAGGTTTGTTACTTTTGGGGGTGGGTTGGGAAAATTGATACATTTTTTTAAAACCGTACATGGTGTGTTTCAATACAATGGGTGGAAAACAAATAATGTTTTGTTTCATTTTTTCTACAAATTTGTAATCCCCCCCAATGAATGGGGGTAACCTATACTGGGGTGATCTAAGGGGTGGAGTTAAAAAGGTTTGGGAAAAAATCTCTAAAAAATTTTGTATCACAGTTTGGTTTTATTATCTTAAGGGGGGGAGGATAGGGGGGTTGTAAAATTGATATGGTTTTAGACGTCATGGATGTCAATAAATGGGTGATGATAAAATGTGGTGTATTTAAACATTTTATGTGGGATGCAAACATTTGGGGTGTATTAAAAAAGGTGTGACAAAAAAGAGTGGGTGGAGAAAGTAGATGGTTTTAAGTAACAAAACTATTTGGGGAAAAGTATTGGTTACAATGGTTGAGTCTCATTAAGGGTGGACAAGATAATGGTGGGAATTTTAAAAATGGTGTGATAAAGGGCCGTGGATGATTAAATTTTTATGTGTGTATCTTATATGTGGTTTTTATGTTAAAATAGGGTGAGAAATTTTTTTAAATAAAAGTTACAAAGAAAGTGAAAAAGGGTTTTATAAAAAGGAAATAGTGGGAAAAGGGGGGTCAAAAACAGGGGGGTTGTGAAAATTAAAAAAAGGGAGGAAAATTTTTGGTTTAATTCCCTTATGGGGTTATGCCTGGGTTGGGGTTTTGGGTTTTTATAAAAGGGTTTTTGCTTAAGGGAAGGGGGGAAACTTTGAGAATTTTGATGTTTAAAAAGTGATGAGTCCCTAATGGTGTAGCAAAATTGCGTGTGATTCGGGAGGGTTTATGGCGTAATGGGTGTGTTTCCCTATTTGGGGGGGCTCATGTCTAGTGGGGTGGACTTAAAATGTGGTTTTTTATAAAGGGTGATGCCCCCTTTAATTGGATTCAACAATGGTGTGTTCAAAAAGAGGGTTTTATGTTTTACAGTGGGTGTGGTGTCCTTAAATGGTAGAGTCACCGTTTGGTGGATATAATATTTTTTTTGGATAAAGGATAGAGGGTTATGACAAGATCCATTGAGGGGGGTCAAAAAAGGGACTTGATGTAAAAATGTGGTGTGGGTTTTAAAAAGTGGTTGATGTCAAGGGGTTTTTTCATTGATTTCAACTATTGGGGGTTCTTAACCCGGGTTGATAAAAATTGGGTGTTTTATGAGTCAGATTAAATGGGTGATTCAATTGGGGGTGTAAGGAAAAGGTTTGTTCATAAAGGTTTTTCCCAAAAAAATAACATAAAGTGATTTGTATTTCATAATGGGTATTTATGATGCCCTTTTTTATAGGAAAAATTTTCACAGTATGTGTTTTAGACCAAAAGGTTTGGTTCATAAACTGATGTATGCATAAATAGAATTTTTCGGAGTTGGATTTTAATGTCATTTTTATGGGGTTTCTATATATGATTGACTTAAAGTTGGGGGATGCATCAAAAAAATGGGTGTGGGGTGCATATACATGGTAGTGATGCATTAGAAAGGGGGTTTTAGCGAATAAGCTTGTGTGTCAGCAAATGGGGTTTGGGGTAATAGTGTTTGATGCCTAAAATAGTTGTGTGACATATACTTTGGGATGTTTAAAAACCCAAATAGAGGGTTTTTTTTTTGAATGGGGTTAAAAAAAAGGGGGTTTTTTTTTAAAATTAAATGGTTTGATTCACCGAAGTATGTATGCTTATAAGGGGTTTGGGGGCATAATCAGTGGGTTATTATGAATAAGTTTTAGTCAAAAAATGGGGGTTTTGTCAAAATTAACATGCTGTATCCGTAAGTGGGTTTGATTCCCAAAAAGCGGGGGGGGGTATAAACAATTTTTGAAAGAATACAGTTGGGTGTCAGAAAAGTGGGTTAGGACCCTAAACATGGTTTTTTTGATAAGTGGTTGATTCAACAATGGGTTTGGGTTTTTTTAGTTTTAAAAGGGGATAGATATTGGGTGTGATAAAACAAACAGTGGGGGTTTATTTAACGGGGGTGGGTACAAGGGGGTGGGTGTCTTTCAGATAAAAGGGGGTGAATTAATAAAGTTTTATTATGAAAAATACTTTGGGGGGCACCAGGGGTTTGATGTCTTAATAAGGTTTTAAAAAAGATTTTGATGCATAATTTTGGGGGGTTATTAAAAGGGGTTATCCCCTAATTTTGGAAATTTTTCCCAAAAGAGTTTTTTATTTTCTTTAAAAGGTGTGTTTTTTCAAAAAAAAGTGGATATAATTCAGAACATTGGAGTAGGGGCAGATGAGTTTTTTAAGGGTTGTAAAGAATAAAGTGGATTATTAAATTTGGGGATTTGATGTGGGAAAGAGGCGTGATGTCCCTAAAATTTAAGATTATAAAGGTGAAAGTGGTGTCAATTTGAAGTTTGATTCAAATGTCCGTTCAAGCTAATATTGTATTATGAAAAGGTAATATGTTCCCTGTTTAAAGTTAACCTTGGGGGAAAATACTGGGGAAGCAAAAATTGGGGGGGAAAATTTAGGTTTTAAAATATTTTTGAAAAAAAATTTTTGGGGGTTCCAAATTTTTTTGTAGATTCATAAACATATCTTATGAAACAATAGGGGGGGATTCATAAAATTTTTTTATTCATTACCCAATTGCTGTATAACAAAGGGTTGTGATTCTAAAAAGGGTTTTTTATAAATTATCATTGTTTTTAAAAACAGATGTGGTGTATTTCAGTAATGGGTGGTGGGGAAAAAAATGTTTTGTGTTGGGGGTTTTATTCCCTTATAGTTTCGAAAAAGACAATGTGGGGAATGAGTTACCAAAGGTTAGCAAAGATGGGGGGGCGATGTAATGGTTGAATTTTAAAAAAATGGTGGAGTATGGGAAATTTGGGGGGAATCATCATAATGGGGGTGATCAGATACAGTGGTGTGAGATTATTGGGTGGGTGTATGAGTACAGTGAGCATGTCAATATAAAATTTGGGTTGTCATAAAGTGGAGGATGCTTAAAAATGTTTTTGGGATGCAAAATTGTGGATGTTCTTAAAAAGGTTAAAGATGAAAATGGGTGTGGCAAAAAAAGGGGTGGACAAAAAATTGGGTAGAAAGTTAAATGGTTGTGTCTAATACAGGGGTAGAAATTGATACAGGTGTGATTCACAAAACGGGTGGATGCAAGACCCCTGTGGATATATTTAAAAAACGTGTTTGATTCTTAGCATGGGGGTTGATGTCAAAAGGGGGGTGATGTTTTCAAAGTGTTCATACCAGAAGTGATGTCAAAACAAAAGGGATGCGAAGTTGTCAAAAAAAGGGGTGGAGGTATTTCGTGGGTGTGATGAAAAGGGTTTTTGCCCTGGTAATGGAGGGTTTTTATTTTGGTTTTGTTTTATAATAGAGGTGGAAATTTAAAGGGGTAGGAGTTTTTAAGGGGAAGATGTAAGTTTTAGGGGGTTTTAGTCACACAAATTTGGGGTGTTCATAGGGTTTGATGGAAAGTAGGGGTTGGGGCAATAGGGTGGCGTCGTTGGTGGGTTGGGCTTAAAACTGTGGTTTGCTGTTATAAAGAGGATGAGATGCCATCTACAGTGCAAAGATATCATACATATGCCCAAATGGGTGTCAGAAAACAGAGGGGCTGGTTATACGGTTGGTTGTGGTTCAAAATAAAGGGATAGGGTGTCACCGTATACTGGATGTTTATTCATATATATTTTTTTTGTGATATGTTGATGACTGGTCTAGACACAGACCAGTTGATGTGAGGTCAGTATAGTGGACGTGTGTCATAAATAAATGGGGTGAAGTCGGGAAAGAGTGGATTTTGTCATAGGGGTTACATATGATTTCATACATATAGTGGGGTGATGTTTACATACATGGGTTTGATAAAATTTTTGCATTTTTTCGTGAGAACGATTTGGTGTGATATCAGTTTGGTGTCTGTGAAGGACAAAAAACCCTTCGTTTATCATTGTTGATTTATAAAATTGTTCATAATAGAGGGTATGTCTAATTAGGATTGTATATTTAAAATTTTTGGAATTTTTCTTTCCTGTGAAAAGTCATATTTCACTGGTTGATGTCATAAAATCTGGGATTTTTGTAGGAATTTTGGGTAAATGCATGTGGTTACTGGGTTGGGCATAAAGCCCCTTTTGATCTTACAGTTTGGTTTTGATGGCATAAAAAGGGGGGTTTGACAATAGGTTGTGTGGCATTAAAGGGGTTTTTAAAAACAAGACGGTTTTTAAAGGTGGGTAAGTATATAGTGATGATTACGTGTTTGTCCAAAATATACAGGGATTTTTATTTTTAAAAGTGAGATGTTTTTTTTAATATGGTGTTAAAAAAAGTAGTGTTTGTTTTATAAGGGTGTGTGTCAAACAGTTTGGGGGTTTTCTTATAAGCGGGGTTTGGGGTTTAGAAGAGTGGGGAAGCCCAAAAAATCCCTTTTATGTCAAAAGAGTGGGTTTATTTCCCCAAAAAATCTGGTGATATAAGTTTTTGTATACCCCAAGTGGGTTTGGAATCAAATTTTTTTTTTTTTTTTTTTTTTTTTTTTTTTTTTTTTTTTTTTTTTTTTTTTTTTTTTTTTTTTTTTTTTTTTTTTTTTTTTTTTTTTTTTTTTTTTTTTTTTTTTTTTTTTTTTTTTTTTTTTTTTTTTTTTTTTTTTTTTTTTTTTTTTTTTTTTTTTTTTTTTTTTTTTTTTTTTTTTTTTTTTTTTTTTTTTTTTTTTTTTTTTTTTTTTTTTTTTTTTTTTTTTTTTTTTTTTTTTTTTTTTTTTTTTTTTTTTTTTTTTTTTTTTTTTTTTTTTTTTTTTTTTTTTTTTTTTTTTTTTTTTTTTTTTTTTTTTTTTTTTTTTTTTTTTTTTTTTTTTTTTTTTTTTTTTTTTTTTTTTTTTTTTTTTTTTTTTTTTTTTTTTTTTTTTTTTTTTTTTTTTTTTTTTTTTTTTTTTTTTTTTTTTTTTTTTTTTTTTTTTTTTTTTTTTTTTTTTTTTTTTTTTTTTTTTTTTTTTTTTTTTTTTTTTTTTTTTTTTTTTTTTTTTTTTTTTTTTTTTTTTTTTTTTTTTTTTTTTTTTTTTTTTTTTTTTTTTTTTTTTTTTTTTTTTTTTTTTTTTTTTTTTTTTTTTTTTTTTTTTTTTTTTTTTTTTTTTTTTTTTTTTTTTTTTTTTTTTTTTTTTTTTTTTTTTTTTTTTTTTTTTTTTTTTTTTTTTTTTTTTTTTTTTTTTTTTTTTTTTTTTTTTTTTTTTTTTTTTTTTTTTTTTTTTTTTTTTTTTTTTTTTTTTTTTTTTTTTTTTTTTTTTTTTTTTTTTTTTTTTTTTTTTTTTTTTTTTTTTTTTTTTTTTTTTTTTTTTTTTTTTTTTTTTTTTTTTTTTTTTTTTTTTTTTTTTTTTTTTTTTTTTTTTTTTTTTTTTTTTTTTTTTTTTTTTTTTTTTTTTTTTTTTTTTTTTTTTTTTTTTTTTTTTTTTTTTTTTTTTTTTTTTTTTTTTTTTTTTTTTTTTTTTTTTTTTTTTTTTTTTTTTTTTTTTTTTTTTTTTTTTTTTTTTTTTTTTTTTTTTTTTTTTTTTTTTTTTTTTTTTTTTTTTTTTTTTTTTTTTTTTTTTTTTTTTTTTTTTTTTTTTTTTTTTTTTTTTTTTTTTTTTTTTTTTTTTTTTTTTTTTTTTTTTTTTTTTTTTTTTTTTTTTTTTTTTTTTTTTTTTTTTTTTTTTTTTTTTTTTTTTTTTTTTTTTTTTTTTTTTTTTTTTTTTTTTTTTTTTTTTTTTTTTTTTTTTTTTTTTTTTTTTTTTTTTTTTTTTTTTTTTTTTTTTTTTTTTTTTTTTTTTTTTTTTTTTTTTTTTTTTTTTTTTTTTTTTTTTTTTTTTTTTTTTTTTTTTTTTTTTTTTTTTTTTTTTTTTTTTTTTTTTTTTTTTTTTTTTTTTTTTTTTTTTTTTTTTTTTTTTTTTTTTTTTTTTTTTTTTTTTTTTTTTTTTTTTTTTTTTTTTTTTTTTTTTTTTTTTTTTTTTTTTTTTTTTTTTTTTTTTTTTTTTTTTTTTTTTTTTTTTTTTTTTTTTTTTTTTTTTTTTTTTTTTTTTTTTTTTTTTTTTTTTTTTTTTTTTTTTTTTTTTTTTTTTTTTTTTTTTTTTTTTTTTTTTTTTTTTTTTTTTTTTTTTTTTTTTTTTTTTTTTTTTTTTTTTTTTTTTTTTTTTTTTTTTTTTTTTTTTTTTTTTTTTTTTTTTTTTTTTTTTTTTTTTTTTTTTTTTTTTTTTTTTTTTTTTTTTTTTTTTTTTTTTTTTTTTTTTTTTTTTTTTTTTTTTTTTTTTTTTTTTTTTTTTTTTTTTTTTTTTTTTTTTTTTTTTTTTTTTTTTTTTTTTTTTTTTTTTTTTTTTTTTTTTTTTTTTTTTTTTTTTTTTTTTTTTTTTTTTTTTTTTTTTTTTTTTTTTTTTTTTTTTTTTTTTTTTTTTTTTTTTTTTTTTTTTTTTTTTTTTTTTTTTTTTTTTTTTTTTTTTTTTTTTTTTTTTTTTTTTTTTTTTTTTTTTTTTTTTTTTTTTTTTTTTTTTTTTTTTTTTTTTTTTTTTTTTTTTTTTTTTTTTTTTTTTTTTTTTTTTTTTTTTTTTTTTTTTTTTTTTTTTTTTTTTTTTTTTTTTTTTTTTTTTTTTTTTTTTTTTTTTTTTTTTTTTTTTTTTTTTTTTTTTTTTTTTTTTTTTTTTTTTTTTTTTTTTTTTTTTTTTTTTTTTTTTTTTTTTTTTTTTTTTTTTTTTTTTTTTTTTTTTTTTTTTTTTTTTTTTTTTTTTTTTTTTTTTTTTTTTTTTTTTTTTTTTTTTTTTTTTTTTTTTTTTTTTTTTTTTTTTTTTTTTTTTTTTTTTTTTTTTTTTTTTTTTTTTTTTTTTTTTTTTTTTTTTTTTTTTTTTTTTTTTTTTTTTTTTTTTTTTTTTTTTTTTTTTTTTTTTTTTTTTTTTTTTTTTTTTTTTTTTTTTTTTTTTTTTTTTTTTTTTTTTTTTTTTTTTTTTTTTTTTTTTTTTTTTTTTTTTTTTTTTTTTTTTTTTTTTTTTTTTTTTTTTTTTTTTTTTTTTTTTTTTTTTTTTTTTTTTTTTTTTTTTTTTTTTTTTTTTTTTTTTTTTTTTTTTTTTTTTTTTTTTTTTTTTTTTTTTTTTTTTTTTTTTTTTTTTTTTTTTTTTTTTTTTTTTTTTTTTTTTTTTTTTTTTTTTTTTTTTTTTTTTTTTTTTTTTTTTTTTTTTTTTTTTTTTTTTTTTTTTTTTTTTTTTTTTTTTTTTTTTTTTTTTTTTTTTTTTTTTTTTTTTTTTTTTTTTTTTTTTTTTTTTTTTTTTTTTTTTTTTTTTTTTTTTTTTTTTTTTTTTTTTTTTTTTTTTTTTTTTTTTTTTTTTTTTTTAAAAAAAAAAAAAAAAAAAAAAAAAAAAAAAAAAAAAAAAAAAAAAAAAAAAAAAAAAAAAAAAAAAAAAAAAAAAAAAAAAAAAAAAAAAAAAAAAAAAAAAAAAAAAAAAAAAAAAAAAAAAAAAAAAAAAAAAAAAAAAAAAAAAAAAAAAAAAAAAAAAAAAAAAAAAAAAAAAAAAAAAAAAAAAAAAAAAAAAAAAAAAAAAAAAAAAAAAAAAAAAAAAAAAAAAAAAAAAAAAAAAAAAAAAAAAAAAAAAAAAAAAAAAAAAAAAAAAAAAAAAAAAAAAAAAAAAAAAAAAAAAAAAAAAAAAAAAAAAAAAAAAAAAAAAAAAAAAAAAAAAAAAAAAAAAAAAAAAAAAAAAAAAAAAAAAAAAAAAAAAAAAAAAAAAAAAAAAAAAAAAAAAAAAAAAAAAAAAAAAAAAAAAAAAAAAAAAAAAAAAAAAAAAAAAAAAAAAAAAAAAAAAAAAAAAAAAAAAAAAAAAAAAAAAAAAAAAAAAAAAAAAAAAAAAAAAAAAAAAAAAAAAAAAAAAAAAAAAAAAAAAAAAAAAAAAAAAAAAAAAAAAAAAAAAAAAAAAAAAAAAAAAAAAAAAAAAAAAAAAAAAAAAAAAAAAAAAAAAAAAAAAAAAAAAAAAAAAAAAAAAAAAAAAAAAAAAAAAAAAAAAAAAAAAAAAAAAAAAAAAAAAAAAAAAAAAAAAAAAAAAAAAAAAAAAAAAAAAAAAAAAAAAAAAAAAAAAAAAAAAAAAAAAAAAAAAAAAAAAAAAAAAAAAAAAAAAAAAAAAAAAAAAAAAAAAAAAAAAAAAAAAAAAAAAAAAAAAAAAAAAAAAAAAAAAAAAAAAAAAAAAAAAAAAAAAAAAAAAAAAAAAAAAAAAAAAAAAAAAAAAAAAAAAAAAAAAAAAAAAAAAAAAAAAAAAAAAAAAAAAAAAAAAAAAAAAAAAAAAAAAAAAAAAAAAAAAAAAAAAAAAAAAAAAAAAAAAAAAAAAAAAAAAAAAAAAAAAAAAAAAAAAAAAAAAAAAAAAAAAAAAAAAAAAAAAAAAAAAAAAAAAAAAAAAAAAAAAAAAAAAAAAAAAAAAAAAAAAAAAAAAAAAAAAAAAAAAAAAAAAAAAAAAAAAAAAAAAAAAAAAAAAAAAAAAAAAAAAAAAAAAAAAAAAAAAAAAAAAAAAAAAAAAAAAAAAAAAAAAAAAAAAAAAAAAAAAAAAAAAAAAAAAAAAAAAAAAAAAAAAAAAAAAAAAAAAAAAAAAAAAAAAAAAAAAAAAAAAAAAAAAAAAAAAAAAAAAAAAAAAAAAAAAAAAAAAAAAAAAAAAAAAAAAAAAAAAAAAAAAAAAAAAAAAAAAAAAAAAAAAAAAAAAAAAAAAAAAAAAAAAAAAAAAAAAAAAAAAAAAAAAAAAAAAAAAAAAAAAAAAAAAAAAAAAAAAAAAAAAAAAAAAAAAAAAAAAAAAAAAAAAAAAAAAAAAAAAAAAAAAAAAAAAAAAAAAAAAAAAAAAAAAAAAAAAAAAAAAAAAAAAAAAAAAAAAAAAAAAAAAAAAAAAAAAAAAAAAAAAAAAAAAAAAAAAAAAAAAAAAAAAAAAAAAAAAAAAAAAAAAAAAAAAAAAAAAAAAAAAAAAAAAAAAAAAAAAAAAAAAAAAAAAAAAAAAAAAAAAAAAAAAAAAAAAAAAAAAAAAAAAAAAAAAAAAAAAAAAAAAAAAAAAAAAAAAAAAAAAAAAAAAAAAAAAAAAAAAAAAAAAAAAAAAAAAAAAAAAAAAAAAAAAAAAAAAAAAAAAAAAAAAAAAAAAAAAAAAAAAAAAAAAAAAAAAAAAAAAAAAAAAAAAAAAAAAAAAAAAAAAAAAAAAAAAAAAAAAAAAAAAAAAAAAAAAAAAAAAAAAAAAAAAAAAAAAAAAAAAAAAAAAAAAAAAAAAAAAAAAAAAAAAAAAAAAAAAAAAAAAAAAAAAAAAAAAAAAAAAAAAAAAAAAAAAAAAAAAAAAAAAAAAAAAAAAAAAAAAAAAAAAAAAAAAAAAAAAAAAAAAAAAAAAAAAAAAAAAAAAAAAAAAAAAAAAAAAAAAAAAAAAAAAAAAAAAAAAAAAAAAAAAAAAAAAAAAAAAAAAAAAAAAAAAAAAAAAAAAAAAAAAAAAAAAAAAAAAAAAAAAAAAAAAAAAAAAAAAAAAAAAAAAAAAAAAAAAAAAAAAAAAAAAAAAAAAAAAAAAAAAAAAAAAAAAAAAAAAAAAAAAAAAAAAAAAAAAAAAAAAAAAAAAAAAAAAAAAAAAAAAAAAAAAAAAAAAAAAAAAAAAAAAAAAAAAAAAAAAAAAAAAAAAAAAAAAAAAAAAAAAAAAAAAAAAAAAAAAAAAAAAAAAAAAAAAAAAAAAAAAAAAAAAAAAAAAAAAAAAAAAAAAAAAAAAAAAAAAAAAAAAAAAAAAAAAAAAAAAAAAAAAAAAAAAAAAAAAAAAAAAAAAAAAAAAAAAAAAAAAAAAAAAAAAAAAAAAAAAAAAAAAAAAAAAAAAAAAAAAAAAAAAAAAAAAAAAAAAAAAAAAAAAAAAAAAAAAAAAAAAAAAAAAAAAAAAAAAAAAAAAAAAAAAAAAAAAAAAAAAAAAAAAAAAAAAAAAAAAAAAAAAAAAAAAAAAAAAAAAAAAAAAAATGGGTTGAGACATGACAACAGTGTGTGTGAGTCTACAGTGGTGTGAATCTAAGAGTGGATGTGATGTCCTATGTAGTTACGCCCTTTGATATTGTGGCTGTGATTTACATTACAGTGGGTTTATTGATCGATAATCGTGTGGTGAACCCGGAAGAGTGGATGTGCTCTCAGATTAAAGGGTGTGATGTGAGATAAAGGAAAATTTTTATGTCATGAAATAGAGTCACTTGATGTCACCAGGTGGGTTGGGTGTCGATATATGCATAGTGTTTATACATTAGTTGTGTGGGCCTGCATAAGGTTGTGGTTATCATTGATAGAATGGGAGTTATCCACTGATAAGATTTTGGAAGTTATGGGTCAGATGAGTGTTTTTTTTTGTCTAACACGGGTGGGGTTTATTCAATATAGTGGATATGAATTTGAAAACCATAGTGGATTTGATGGTACAGATGGAGTGGCTGTGATGTCCAAAGGGAGGGATGGATGGTATAAACGGGATTGATGTCATATGAGGGATTCTGTGTCATGAATGCAGTGTCTGTGATGTCATAAAAATGACTTGATGCCTAAAGTGTGAAGTGGTGTCATGTGAATGTGTAGATGTCATAAGGTGCCCTTCATAGTTACTACTTGTGATGCTCGAAAAGAAGTATATCGATAACAGTTTAAAGTGTACAAAAAGTGTGAGGGGCAAATACAGTGGCAGGAAAGTAATTATTGGGTGGATTTCGGTATAGCGAGCTTTTCTGAAAGCAGTTGTGTGATATCTAAATTTGATTGATGTCTAAACATCAGTGTGTGTCATAAATATAGGGCTGTGATGTCATAAAGAGTTTATGTCAAACATTTCCTGAATATGCTGTCATCCAGAGGTGTGTGATTTTCGTCGAGAGTGGGTGTGGTATAATTGATACACTGTGTTGGAACACAGATACATGGATGTGTTTAGATACAAAAGGGGGAGATGGCAGATATAAAGTTTGTGTTGTATGTGTGTGATCTATCTTGTTCTTAATGCCCCAAGTGAAAAAGGGGTAATCGTGACTACAATGGTGTGAGTCTAAAGGTGGGTGCGAGTTTTTAAGTGCGAAGATATCTACTAAAAAGGGGGTGTGATGTCATGGTTTTAAATTGGGGTGAGTCATCATTGGTGGTTGTGATGACCGTTTCAGTGGATGCATGTCAGATATATTTGGGTGATGCAGAGTACGTGCATGCGTGTTTTTATAAATTTGGGTATGCATAAAATGTGGATGTGATGCCCTTTAAACAGTGTTTATGATGGTATGCAAACATTGTGTGATGTAACATACAAAGGGTGTGGGCAAGTGAAAGGTGGGGGTGAGACACAGATAGATGGTTGTGAGTAACAAAAATTTTTGAATTTTATTGTATACAAGGTTGATGTCATTATAACCCGGGTGAGATCCATAGTACACTGGGTTTTGTATCATAAAACAGTGGATGTGTTTACGAGACATGTGGATATGAGCAAAATATCTGTGTTGTGTTTATGGTGGTTTGATGCATAAGTGGGTGTGATGTTTTACAATGCAAATGCTATAATACGCAGAATGTGATGTCATACAAGAGTTGGTGGAAGTTGAATACAGGGGTGTGAGACAAAGAGTATTTTGCTGTGAGTGCATGTATAGGGTATTACTGCCGGTACGGTGTGGTTTCATTATAGAGGTTGTGACATCATAAGTGCGTGGGGAAGACTTAAGGGTAGAGTGTGTAAAAGAGTGCTGGTTTACAGTTATGGGTTTTTGATGTACATCAATGTGGGTGATATCAGTGGGAGGTTGTGAGGCAAGTACGTGGGTGTGTGTCCCGTATAGTGGGTGAGGTCATGTCTGACGTGGGTGTGACTCATAAATTCTGTGGGGGTTTTCTGTTATAAAGAGGATGAGAGGGCCCTCTCAGTGCAAATTTATACATACATATGGCCAAATGTGGGTCAGAAAAAACAGGGGACTTTAGTTTTTCGAGTGGTTGTTGTGTCATAATTTTAAATGGAAGGATGTACACTATACTGGATGTGATATTATATATTTTTTTTGTGATATCTTGATAGATGGGTTGATGACAAGATCCCGTTGAGTGGGCAGATATAGTGGACGTGAGTCATAAATAAAGTGGTGTGAAATGTAAAGAGTGGATTTGATGTCTAGGGGTTACAATGATTTCATACATATAGTGGGGTGATGTTACATAAATGGGTTTGTAAATTGAGATTTGCAGTGATGATACAGATACAGTCGGGTGTGATATCGTTTTGGGGTCTGTGAAGGAACACGGTTTGTTCTATAACACGTGTGTGATGCCATACAAGTAGATAAGTTCATAAACGTAGAGTGGTGATGTCATAGATGGTCATTGTATGATTCACTTATTTAGTGAATGTGATATATCAAATAGATGAAATGCAATCGTAAAACAAGCGGTGTGTGTCCCTGAATACATGCATGTGATGTCATAAATCTGAGGTTGTTTTCAGGGTGTGGATATAATGTTGTGTAGTGGATCTGATGGTATATATGACCTGGATTCCCACATAGTTGGTTATGGCTCAAAAATGGGTGTGATGAATATACAGGGTAGGTGATGGGAGTTAGAACGGGTTTTAGACAGACATAGAGCTTGTGTAGTATGCACCGTTTTTGGGGGGAGAACGTATATGTGGTTTGATGTCCTAAACTAGTATGTGCCATGACATGGGTTCAGTGGTTGTACCCTCATATACAAGTGAGATGTTATTTTTTCGATATGGTGTCTAAAGTAGTAGGGTCTTGTCATTTTACAGTGGCTGTGATGTCACCAGTACAGTGTATGGGGTTTATAGAGCGGGGGTTTTGTATGAATCGGTGGGTGTATTGCCATGAATACCCGTCCCTTTTTGGGCGAAAGAGTGGGTGTTTTGTACAAATTAATCTGCATGTCATAGATAGTGGTTTGTTTTCACAATAATGCTGGTGTGGTATAATCAATATACTTGTAATGACCCAGGAAGTGGGTGCGTGTCAGATATGTGGGTTTATGAATGAAAACGTTTGTGTGTGTCTACAGTGGTGGATATATACAGAGTGGATGTGATTTCCTATGAGTTCACAGCAAAAAATATTGTGGCTGTGAATTACATATACAGTGGGTGTTATATGATCGATAATCTGTGTGTGTGACAAGGAAGAGTGGATGTGCTCTAGATTTAAAAAGGGTGTGAGTGAGATAAAGAAAATTGATGTCATGAATAGGTCCTTGATGTCACCCAGGTGGGTTTTGTTTGTCTATAATGTAGTGTTCTATACATTAGATGTGTGGTGACCGCTCGGTGTGGTTTCATTGATAGAATGGGATTATCACATGATACAGTTATGGGGGTTATGGTGTCAGTTTTGGTGTTTTTTTTGTCTTAACCGGTGTGTTTCATGTCAAAAATAGTGGGTATGAATCAGAAAACCCTAGTGGGTGTGTGTAAGATGGAGTGGCTGTGATGTCAAGGTATGGGCATGAGATGGTATAAACCCTGGATTTTGATGTCTATAGAGGGTTTCTGTGTCTTTAAAATCAGTGTCTGTGATGCATAAATACGATCATTGATGTATAAGGTGAAAGTGGGTCAGTAGAATGTCTATGATGTCATATGTTGTGCCCTGTCATGACTTACAATACTTTGTTGTGATGTCATCGCTCAGATACACACTTGTGTGTCATCTATGTGATAGGCACATATACAGTGACTGTGATGGCAAATCTAGTGGTGGAGATGTCCAGGTGAAGTACCGTTGCATTGTCAAGAAGCAGTATGTTGATATCATATATATTGGATATGAATTCATAAAAATCTAGCTGTGATGTCATACATATAGGGGTGGTGATATCATAAAAGAGTTTATACCATGTCCATTCATACCTTAAAGTGACTGTCATTATATATTGTGCTATGAAGTGATATCGTACCAGAGAATGGGTGTGGTATCATTGATACACAGGGTATGAGGACACAGTATACAGTGGATGAAGTCTAAGATACAATGGGTGAGATAGCAGATATAACATTGGGATGTAATTGTGTCGGGATCACTCAAGCTATAAGAGTCCTGTGATTCCACGAATGTGCAATTGTGAGTAATGCGAATGTCTATAATGGTGTGATGGTCCATTAAGTTATAGAGATCGAAGCGAAGTTATGTATAGTGCCTAAGATACTCATACATGACATGGGTGTGATGGTCATGCGTACGTAGTTGGTCTGAGGTCATTATTAGGAGTGGTTGTGATGAACACAGGATACAGTGGATGCAAGGTCAGATATATTTGAGCGTGATGTCTTGCGTACGAGTGCATGCGATGTCCATAAATAATGTGGTAGGCATATCATAAAATGTGGGACGTGATGCCTTCAATAGGTTTATGACGGTATGCAAACAGTGATGTGATGTCATACGACAAAGGTTGTGATAAGATGGAAAGAGTTGGTGTGAGACACAGATCCAGTGGTTTGTGAGTAAAAAACTATGAATAGGTATTTTATACAATTGATATGATGTCCTCATATATAGCGGATGATATCTCATAAATACACTTGTTTTTATATCATCAATACAGTGGAGTGATGAAAAGAACTGTATATGATGTCAAATATAGATGGCCGTGATGCTTAGAAATGGTGGTTTGATGGTCGTAACCTGAAGATGTGATGGTCTTCCACAGATGCAAAGATCTAAACAACGAGAATGTGATGTCTACAAAGAGTGGTGGAATTGCAATACGGGGGGTGTGATGAAAAAAAGAAATTTTCTGTGATGTCCCTGTATGGGTATATACTGCCCCGCGATGGATGTGGTTTTTATATAGAGGTTGTGCTCTAAGTGCAGTAGGGTGAAGACTTAAGGAGTAATGTGATGTTATAGAGTGCAACGATGTCCCGTTAGGGGGTGATGTCACATCAAGTGCGGTGATATCAGTGGAGGGTTGTGATGGCAAAGATACAGTGGGGTGCTGTCCCCTTAGTGGGGAGACGTCATGTCTGACGTGGGGTGACTCTAATACTGTGGGTTTTTGTTAAAAGAGGGAGATGCCTTAAGTGCAAATGAAACATACATTCCAAGTGTGTGTCGAAACACGAGGACTTGATGTTATACAGAGTGGTTGTGGTGTCATAAATAAAGTGGTAGGTGTAAGTATATGGATGTGATATCATATTATTTTTTTTGTATATCTTGTAGACGGGTTGATGACACAATCCGTTGTGTGAGGTCAATTTTATGGAGTGTGTCAAAATAAGTGGTGTGAAGGCGAAAGGTGGATTGTGTATGGTGTTTAAAAAAATTTCATAATATATGGGGTGATGTCATACTTTCACTGGGTTTTATAAAAAGATGCATTTGCAGTGATGATACAGATCAGTCGGGTTTGTATCAGATATGGTGTCTGTGAAGGACACAACGGTTCTGTTCTATAAATGTGTGTGATGCCTATCAAGTAGTAAGTTCTAAACGTAGAGTGTGTGTGTCATAGATAGAGTCATTGTTGATGTCATTTATAGGAATGTGATATATACAAGTAGTGAAATGTCTTGTACAAAATGCGGGATGTCTGAATCCCGCATGGAGTCAAAATATGGGTTTGTTGTCAAGGGGTTGGATATAAATGTCAGTGTGGGGTTAGGGCATAATATGCCCCCTGGATCTCCTACATAGTTGGTGTGAGGCCAACAAAGGGGGGTGGATGACATATGGGGAGTGATGGCATTTTGAAGGGGTTTTAAACGACATAGAGTTGTGTAGTCTACACAGTGTGGGGGGGAAGTTTTAGGGTTATGATGTCCTAAATAGTTGTGGGCCAGCAGGGATACATGGTTTGCCCACTCAATAAAGGAGATTTATTTTTACTATTTGGTTCAAAACAAGTGGGTGTCTTGTCATAATTCCCGGGGCTTGTGTCCCCAGAAGTTATGGTGTTTATAGGGGCGGGGTGGTGTCAGAATGGTGGGTGTTTGCCATGAATACTCCTTTTGGGGCGAAAAGAGTGGGTGTTATGCCCAAAAATTTAACATAGTTGTCATCTATGGGGGTTTTGATATCAAACAAAATTTGGGTGTGGAAAAATTCAATATACAGTAATGCCCCAGGTACATGATCGATGTCAATAAGGGTTGATGACATGACAACAGTGTGTGTGATGTCATAAGTGGTGTGTATCTACGAGTGGGTGAGTCCTAGTTTCAATGTTCATCGACTATTGTGGCTGTGGTATCATACATACTTGGGGGTTATAATGATCGATAATCTGTGTGGTGATGACACAGGCACAGTGGATGATCTTGTCAGAAATAGAAGGGGTATGAATGAGAAAAAGAAGACTTGATATCATTCACATAGAGTGAGCTTTGATTCACCCTAGCATGTGTTGTAGATTTTTATATAGTGCATTGAATGTACTATACATATAATAATGCTGTTGGTAGTCCTAACAGTACAGTGTGTGTTATATCATTGATAGAATGGGAGTATATCACACGGATTGAGATTATGAAGGTATGCGTCAGATATAAGTGGTTTATTGTCTTAACACGGTGTGGTTTCATTCAAATATATGTGGATATGAATTCAGAACCATAGTGGAATGCTGGATTGTACAGATGGAGTGGCTTAAGTCCACAGCTAAGGGGAAGTGTCTGTCATAAACCGAGGATGTGATGTCATATATGAGGGATTCTATTTCATAAATGCAGTGTCTTGTGAGGTGACCCCCCCCCCCCCCCACCCCCACCCCCCTAAATACTGATCATTGATGTCATGACAGTGTGAATGTAATGTCATGTAGAATGTGTATGATTCATAATTTGTGCCGTGTCATAGCTTACATACTTGTGATGTCATCGACACAGAGGTTCATCGATACACATTTTACACGTGTACACACATTTAGTCGTGATGGCACAAATATACAGTGCAGTGATGTCAAATATAGCAGGGTGAGATAGTCAGGTATAGACATGCATTTTTCTTCAAAGCAGTATGTGTGATATCATACATAATTTTGGATATGAAGTCATAAATAACTAGCTGTGATTCATACAAATAGGGCTGTGATGTCATAAAGAGTTTATGTCATATCATTCATCCTGAATATGCTGTCATACACAGATGTGTGTGATATCGCGTCCAGAGAGTGGGTGCGGTATAATTGATACACTGGTTTGAGAACAAGATACAGTGGATGTAGTCTCAGATACCATGGTGAGATGGCAGATATAACGAGTTTTGTTGTCCATCTCCTGTTTGCAATTGTTGGTGTGATCTCATCTATATTGTCTGTGATGCCACGAATGCAATGAGGTAATGCGATACTACAATGGTGTGAAGTCATAAAGAGTGGATGCGACGTTATTGTAGTCCTAAGGCATATCATACATAATAATGGGTGTGATGTCACCGTACAGTTGTCTGAGATCATCATTAGAGGGTTTGATGACACAGATACAGTGATGCAATGTCAGAATATATTTGGAAGTGATGTCTTGAGTAAACAGTGCATGCGATGTCATAAATAATGTGGTGTCATGTCATAAAATGTGATGTGATGCCTTAAACAGTGTTTTATGATCGGTACCAAACATTGGTTGATGTCATACCATACAAAGGTGTGATAAGATGAAAGACGATGGGTGTGAGTACATCAGAATACAGTTTAGTGACGTAACAAAACTTTTTGAATATAGGTATTGTAGACAATGGATATGAAAATGTCCAATCATATATAGCCACGAGATTATATGTCATCATAGCATTGATACACTTGGTTGGTGCATATCAACAAAAACACTGATGCGGATAGACAGAGATACTGTGGATATGAATGTCAAATTATAACTGTTGTGATCCTTAGAAATGGTGTTTTATGTCTAAGTAACGTAGATGTGATGTCTTCTACACGTTGTTAAAAATAGCTATACATACGCAGGCAATTGTGATGTCATACAAAGGAGTAGGTGTGGACTTGGCAATACTCAGTGGTGTGATGACACAGAGTATTTGCTGTGATGTTCGCATGTATAAGGTATATATTCTTGCCCTGCGTACTGGATGTTGTTTTCATATATAGGATGGTTGAGTAACGTCATAAGATGCAGTAGTGTGAAGAGCTTAAGAGGAGTAGATGTGTATGTGTTATAGAGTGCAACTGATGTCACAACACGAATAGTGGGTGTGATGTCACAATCAAAGAAAGTGCGTGTGATATCAGTGGAGTGAGGTCTTGTGATGGCTAAATAATACATGGTGCTGTGCTGTCCCGTATAGTGGGTGAGACGTCATGTTCTGAAGTGGATGGTGACAGCATAAATACTGGGTTTGAGGCTGTTTATAAGAGGAGAGATGAGATGCCATCTACAGTTGCAAATGATATATCATACATATGGGCCAAGTGGTGGTGTCAAAACACAGAGGGTTTTGATGATTTATACAGAGTGGGTGTGGTGTCATAAATAAAGTGGGATAGGATGTCACAGAACGTATACTGGATTGATCAGCATATATATTTGTTTGTGATATCATGATAGACTGGGTCTGATGACACAGATCCATTGATGTGAGGTCAATATAGTGGACGTGATGTCATAAATAAAGTGGTGATGTCCGTAAAGAGTTGGATTTTGATGTCTAGGTGTTACATATGATTTCATACATATAGTCGTAGGAGGTGATCAGTCATACATACACTGGGGGTTTGATAAAATTGGATGCTATTTGCATTGATGATACAGAATATAGTCGGGTGTGATATCAGATATGGTGTCTGTGAAGGACAAAACGGATTTTCTGTACTCATAACACTGTGTCCTGATGCCATATCGAAGTAGATATAAGTTGCATAAGGGAGGTAGAGTTTGTGTGATGTGCATAGATAGAGTCATTGTAGTGATTGATGTCACTTATATAGTTAATGTGATATCATACACAGTAGTAGATGAAATGTCATATCGTACACAATGCGTGTGATGTCATGAATACACTGCATGTGATGTCATACAATTTACTGAGAGGATTGTAGCTTGTCATAGAGTGTGGATATGATGTCCCATGTGTAGTGCATCTGATGGCAGCTTACATATGCCACCTGTGATTGATCTCCTATCATAGTTGGTGTGATGGCGTCGACAAAGTGGGGTGTGATGACATATAGACAAGTGGATGTGACTTGGCAGTTAGAACGGGTTTCAAGACAGACATAGAATTGTGTAGTCATACACACATGTGGGAGAAACGTATATAGTGGATATGATGTCCTAAACGTAGTATGTGCCAAGACATGGGATACAGTGGTAGTGTTTCCCACTCATAATACCAAGTGAGATGTTTATTTTTACTGAGTATGGTGTTCTAAAGCATAGTAGGTGTCTTGTCATAATTACAGTGGCTGTGATGTCACAAGTAAGTGTAATGTGATGTCCATAATAGAGCGGGTGTCGGTGGTTCATGAATCGACTGGTGTTTTGTTGGCCATGAATACAGTTCCTTTGATGTCAGAATGAGTGCGGTGTTATGTCACAAATTAATCATAGGATGTCATAAACGTATAGTGGGTTTGATATCACACATATAGTGCTTTCTGGTGTGTATAATCAATATACTTACTCAGGTAATGAGACTCCCAGGTACAAGTGGATGCGATGTCATATATACTGGGTTGATGACATGAACAACAGAGTGTGTGAATGTCATAAGAGTGGTGTGATATCATACCAGAGCTGGATGTGATTTTCCTATGGTAGTTCTAAAGATTGTCTTAGACTGTGTGGCTGTAGAATAATCATATATACAGTGGCGGTATATGATCGTTAATCTGTTGTGTGATATACAAAACATACACCGGAATAGAGTGGAATGTGCTGGTCCGATATAAAGTGGTTGTCGATGTGAGATAAAGAAAAATGTTGATGTCATTACATAAAGCCACATGAAGGCACCCTAGTGTGGGTGTGATGTCGGTAAAGACTGCATAGTGTTCAATACATATAGTAGTGTGTGGTGAACATACGAAACCAGTGTGTGGTATATTTTCCAGTGATAGAAAATGGGTGTTAAACACACTGATACATATCATGGAAGTATTATACTGTGATCAGATAGAGTGGTTGTAGAATATTGTCTTAAAACACGGTTAGATGTGTTTCATGTCAAACGTATATAGGCATATGCGAATTCAGAACCATAGTGAAATGTGATGGTACATATGGGGAGTGGCTGTGTATGTCACAGCGCCCTATAGGGTGTGATGATGATGGTATAAATAATAAAAAACATCCCCCGTGGATCTGTGTCATAATAGAGGGGATCTGATGTCCATGTGGAACCCCGCATTGTCTGGGCCTGGTCATAGAAAACTTGATCATTGAATGTCATAAAGGTAATGATTCATTAAAAAGTGTTTGAATGTCATAAATATCGTTCAATAGCTTACATACTTTTGATTTCATCGAAACAGAGACACCGGATACACATGTTTACACGTGTCCACATTTGGGTGATGGCACAAATACATGGCAGTGATTCAAATATAGTTGGTGAGATATCAGTGCATGCGATAATTTTCTTGAAAGCAGTATGTTGATATCATAAAATTTGATATATGTCATCAATATACTAGCTGAGAAGTCATACATATAGGGCTGTGATGTCATAAAGAGTTTATGTCAATATCATACCATCCTGATTATGCTTGCCATACATCATAGGTGTTTGTGATATCATCCAGAGAGTTGGTGTGGTATAATGATACACTGGTTTGAAAACACAGATACAGTGGTTGTAGTCTCAGATACAGGGGTGAGAAGGCAGATATAACTTGTGTTGTCACGTGTGTGATCTCATCTATATTTCTGTGATCCACGAATGTAATGAGGTAATGCGATGACGAACAATGTGTCAAGTCATAAAGAGTGATGCTACGTTTATTTTTATGCGTTAGATATCATACCTTAAAATGGCTGTTTTGTCACTCGTACATTGTCTGAGATCTCAGAACGATTGTATGACACATGTTCATATCTAATGGCAATGATTTGATATCAGAGTACTGTGCATCGAAGTCTTAAGATTTGGTCTTTGCATAATAGTGAGTATTCCTAAACTGTTATGAGGTACGCAAACATGGTGTTATTCTTACAAACTAAGGTTGATAAATAAAAGATTTGTGAACACAATACAGTGTAGTACGTAACAAAACTTTTGAATTTGTATGGTATACAATATAATTCATCATATAAACGATGAATCTCATAGATACACTTGTTGTAATATCATCAAAACTCTGATGTATACAAGGATACTGTGGATATATTAAAAAGAACTGTGTGTGACATAGCCTTCGAAAAAATGTGAGGATTGAATGTCTATAACGTTTAGGATATGATGTCTATCTACATTGCGAAAATGTGCCCTTTAAAATACATACTCAGAAATGATGCATGTCAATACATGATTTTGTTGACGTGGTCAATACAAGTGGTGTGCGATGCCAACAGAGTAATTTAGCTGTGATGGACCGCTTGGATAGGGTATATAATGTCCCATGCGACTGTTGTGAGTTTCATATATAGAGCGATTGTTGATCGTGCATAAATAGCATCAGTAGTGAGGAAACTTAAGTAGTCGAAGTGATGATTAAAGATGGCAACTGATTCACTATTTAATCCTAAAGTGGGTATGAATGTCACATTCAATGTGCGTGGAGATCTCAGTGGAGAAGTTTGTGAAGGCAAAGAAACAGTGTGTGGTGCTGTTCCCGAATATGGTTGAACATCAATGTCACTTGCAAGTGGTAATGATGACATCATTATATACGGAGGATTAGTGCTGAATCTAAAGAGGTATTGGATGCCATGCTACAAGAGCAAATGATTCATCCAATACTGATATCCAAGTGTGGTGTTCAGATAACACTAGAGGTATTTTGGAAGATATAACAGATAGGGTCGTTGAGGTTCGCATAAATAAAGTTGGATAGGGTAATTCACACGTAAACTGATGTGATAGCATATATACTAATGCTTGTAATATCATTATGATAGGCCGGGTCTTTATGGCACAGATCCCAGTTAAGGTGAGATCAGAAAATATTGGTGACCTGATGTCATATAATAAAATGGAAGTTATTTCGTAAAGATTGATTTGGATGACATAGAGGGAGGTACATATGATTTCATACATATATGTGAGTGGTTGTCATACATCACTGGGGTTGATAAAAATTATGCATTAGCAGTGATGATACAGATACAGTAGGTGTGATATCAGATAGGGGTGACTGTGAATCACACAGATGGTTTATTTGTTCCCCTTCAATCAACACTGTGTTGATGCCATATTAGAGTATCAGATAGCTTCGTAAATGTAGAGTGTTGAGATGTCATAGAATAGAGTCATTGTATGAGTGCCACTTATAATAGTGACTGTCATATCATACACAGTAGATGAAATGTCCTGTCGTATACAATGCGTGTGATTGTCATTTAATATACAGTTCAAGGGTGATGTTATAAATACTTAGAGCATTGTATTGTCATAGAGTGTGGATATGATGTCAGTTTGTCAGTGCTTCTTGATGGGATAACATATGCGCAACCCCCCCCTGTGATCACACCTACATAGTTGGTGTGTATGGGGCCTGTCGAACAAAGTTGGAGTGATGATCATAATCACACTGGATGATGATTGGCAGTTATAAACGGGTATCACGACCAGACATACGAGCTTAGTGAATCTAAGACTCCACGAGTGTGGTTAAGCAGAAAACGTATAACTGATAGTGGATATGAAGTCCTATTTAAACGTAGTAGAGTGTCCAGATGACATGGGGATACAGTGTTAGTGTTCCCTCTCATATAGCAAGTCGAGATGTTATTTTTTACTGAGTATGGTGTTCTGTCTAAAGCATAGTAGGTGTCTTGCTCATAATTATCAGTGGCTGTGATCTGTGCCACAAATACAGTGTATGTGATGTCATAAAGAAGTCGGGTGTGGTGTCATGAATCGAGTGGGTGTGTTGCCATGAAACATACAGTCTTTGATGTCACAGAAAGAGTGGGTATTATGTCACAATCTTCGTAATCGATAGGTTGTCTATACGTGTATTAGTGGGTTTGAGACCAAAAATTAATGACTGTGCCTACCCCGGCTATTACATTAAACTATACTTCAGTAAATGACCCAGGTAACAGTGGTTGCGGTTATCAGATGAACGTTAATGGAGTGCGCATGACATGACAAAAAGTGGGTGTCGGAGTACATAGAGTGCTTGTGATTATCGCATACAGAGTGTGATGTCGACTGTCCCTAAAGTAGCTTGAATAAGAATGTCCGTAGATTATTGGGGCTGCGATCATTGATCTTATCGATTCAATGCGGTGTTGATATGATCTGCATAATCTGTGTGTGAGACAACTAAGTTAATTACGTGGAGGTGTTGTCAGACTATAAAGCGTTGTGATGTGAGATATAGAAAGGAGATTTGTTGTCTATGAAAAAGGAGTGCCCTTGATGTCACCAGAGAGGGTTTGATGTCGTATATAATGCATATTGTTCGATACATATATATGTGTGGTGTCCTACAAGAGTGTGTGTTATTATCATTGATAGTGGTGGGTGTCGTGCAGATTGATACAGATTATGGAGGTTATGCGGTCAGGTAGAGTGGTTGTATTGGTCCTTACCACGTGTGGTGATTCAGTTCAAATATAGTGGAATATGAATTCAGAACCATAGTTGATTATGATGGACAGATGGGAGTGGCTGTGATTGTCACAGGTATAGGGGATGAATGTCATAAAACGGGAATGTGAATGTCATAGGAGTGTGGATCTGATGACATGAAGGCAGGTGTTTGTTGATGTCATAAAACAACTGATCATTGATGTCATAAATACTGAGTCCTTTGATGACATAAAGTTGTGAATGTGATAGTCGAGTAAGAATAAATGTAATTTATGACATAAATTGGTGGCCTGTGTCGCATTACTGACATAACTTGTTTGGGATGATTCATCGACACAATAGGTTACAACGATTACACATGTGTATTGTCCATCTGTGTGATATTGGCACAGAATACAGTTGGCTGTGATAGTCTAATATAGCGGGTTTGAGATGTCATGTATCGACGTTGTATTGTCAGGAAAGCATTATGTGTGATATCATATATATGTGGATATTATGGTCAATAAATTACACTTAGGTGTGATGTCATACACATAAGACTGTGATGTCAATGAAAGATTTATGTCATTGTCATTCATCCTGAAATGTGCTTTCATAAAAACATTAGATATGTGTGTGAATCTCCGTCCCCGATAGTGTTGTGAAATCATTGATACAACTGTGCTTTGAGGACAAAGCATAAGAGGTGACGTAGTTTCCGATACTCTTGTGAGTATGGCAGAAACAACATTTGGCGTTTGTCAAGTGTGTGATCTACCTCTATAGTGTCTGTGAGAGCCACGAATGCAATGGAGGTAATGCGATGACGGCAATGGTGAGAAGTCATAAAGAAGTGATGTGACGTTTTGTAGAGTTGCCTAATGATGTCATACAAGAAAATGGGTGTGATATCATACGTACCTTAGTCTGAGAGGTCCATCATTACTGTTGTTGGGTGATGACACAGACACAGAGGATGCAATGTTTAGATATATTTTAGAGTGAGTATCCATGAAGTAGAGTGCACGAGATGATCATAAGATAATGTGGTGTTATGTAAATAAAATGTGAATGTGAATGCCTTAAAATAGTGTTTAATGCTTGATACACCGCATACTGGGAGCGATGTCAGACCTACAAAGGTTGTTATAAGATGGAAAGGACAGTGGGTGTGAGAACACAGATACAGTTGTTAGTGAGATAACAAAAACAAGTGAATTATGTATGGTATATACAAATGGATAGGAATTGTCATCATATATATCGATGAAGATTTCATAGATATAAACATGCTGTGATATCATCAATATACAGAGGAATATGATGACAAGATGATACTGTGAGAATCAATGTCAAATATAGTGTCTGTGAAGCCTTAGAAAGTGGTGTTTTGATGTCGAAACGTGAGGATGTGTAGTTTCCTTTCCACAGTGCTAAGATTCAACACAATTACGCAGAGTGTGGATGTCATACAACGAGCAGTGAGTGATGTGTGTCAATACAGTGGGTGATGATGACACCAGATTATTTGCTGTGATTTCACATGTATTTTAAAGGTAATATATGCCCTGGCATACTGGATGTGGTTTCATATATAGGTTGTGACGTCATAAGTGCAGTAAAAGTGTGAAGACTTAAGAGTAGATGTGATGTTATAGAGATTGTCGACAAACTGATGTCACACATGTATAAGTGGTGTGTGATGTCCACATCATATATTGCGCGGTGATAATCAGTGGAGAGTTGTGAGGGGCATGATGGCAAAGATACAGTGGGTGTGCTGTCCCGTAATAGTGGGTGAATAGGGTATCATGTCTGAAAGTGGATTTGACATCATAAATAACTGTGGTTTTGCTGTTTATGAAAGAGGATGAGATGCCATCTTCAGTGCAAATATATCATACCTATGCCAAAGTGTGGTGTCCCACAACACAGAGGGTTTTGATGTAAATAACAGAGTGGTTGTGGTGTCATAAATAAAAAAGTGAGCATAGGATGTTTCACAACACAACAATACTGATGTGATAGCATATATATATTGCTTGTAGATATCATTGAAAGACTGAGGGGGTCGAGGATGACACAGATCACATTTGATGTGAGGTCAGATATAGTTTGTGAACGAATGATGTCCATAAATACAGGTGTTGTGATGTCGTAAAAGGAGTGGATGTGATGTCATAAATAGGTGTATACATATGATTTCATACATATTAGTGGAGGTGATGTCATACATACACTGTCTGGCGTTTGATAAAATTGATGTCATTTGCAGTGAGATACAGATAACCGTCGTATGTGATAACAGATATATGGTGTCTGTGAAGGACAACACTTCTGGTTCTGTTCTCCATATACACTGTTTGGTTGATGGTCCATAACAAAGTAAGATAAGTTCATAAAGGTAAGAGTGTGTGATGTCATAGATAGAGTCATTGTATGATGATCGACTTATATAGTGTATGACTGATCTCATACAGCAGTAGATGAAATGTCACGTAATCGTACTCATAATGCGGTGATGTCAGTGAATACATTGCCTGTGATGTCATAAATACTTGAGCGGATTTTTTGTCATAGAGGTTGGTGGATATGATGGTCATGGGTAAGTTGCAATCGAGATGGGCATACATATGCCACCCGTGATCTCCAACATATTGGTGATGATGGCATCGACAAAGGTAGTGTGATGACATTATAGAGATGGAAGTGATTGGCAGTATAGTAACGGGTTCAAGACAGACATAGAGCCTTGGAGAGTCATACAGACATTGTGGGTGAGAAACGTTAAATATGGATCTGATGTTCCTAAACGTAGTATGTGCCTTCACATAGGATACAGTGGTAGTGGTTCCAATCATATAGTAAGTGCAAAGTTATTTTACTGATATGAGTTCGATAGCATAGTGAGGTGTCTTTGTCCATAATTATAGTGTTGTGATTCACACGTAGAGTGTATGTGATGTCATAAACAGTGGGTGGTTTGTCATGAATCGAGTGGGTGTGTTGCCATCAATACAGCCTTGTGATGTTCATAAAGCTAGGTGTTATGTCACAAATTAATCATAGATGTCATACGTACAGTGAGTTTGATATCACACATAATGCTGGTGTTTATAATCAATATACTCAGTAATGACACAGTACACAGTGGATGCTATGTCAGAATAACATGGGTTATGACATGAGAACCCTTTTGGTGAAGGGCATAAATGGGTGATATCATAAAAGAGGGATTTTGAATTTTCCCATGTAGTTCAAAGAAATTCCCTTGAAAATTGTTTTGGGTTGAATCATAAATTCAAATGG
Organism: Odocoileus hemionus; assembly: GCA_020976825.1. Classification (NCBI taxonomy): domain Eukaryota; kingdom Metazoa; phylum Chordata; class Mammalia; order Artiodactyla; family Cervidae; genus Odocoileus; species Odocoileus hemionus. The sequence goes on from JAJLRB010000156.1 coordinate 30,380, forward strand.
GTGAAAAAATGAACATAATCTTTGGTGATGACAAGGAATAGTGGAATTTCTGTCAGATAAAAAGGGTGTGATGTGAGATAAAGAAATTTGATTTCTGAAAAAGCATTTATGTCACCCAGGTTTGGGGGTGATTTCGAATACTTTCCTAGGTTCATCCCTTTTAAAATATTTGTGGGTTACCCATAAAAAGTGGGTATATCATTGATAAAAAGGGAAGGGATCCCCTGATACAGTTTTTGGAAGGGTTTTCCCGCCCGTAGAGTGTTATTTTCCCTTTAAAAACGTGTTTTTCATGTCAAAAAGTGGATATGAATTTGAACCAAAGGGGGTTTATGGAAAAATTTTGGGGTGGCTGTGATGTCCCAGGAAAAGGGGGGGGAGATGGGAAAACCGTTGGTGAAGGGCATTAGAGGGGGCGAAGTCAAGAATGCAGTGTCTGTGATGGTCAAAAAATACTGATTCCCCCCTTTTTTCAAAAAAGGGTGAAATGTTTGGGAAGTAGAATGTGTATGAAGGGCAAATGGCCTTTTATAGTTTTTCCCAAATTTTTGTTCCCTCGAAACAGATTTAATTTGATACCAAAGTTTTTTCAGGGGTTTTCACATTTTTGTTATTTGGGGCCAAATAAAAGTGGCAGTGATGTCAAATATAAATGGGGGAAAGGGTTTTCAGTTTTAGAGAGCAATTTTCTTGAAACAGGGATGTTGAAAAAAAAATATTTGATATGAGTCTTTAAAAATACTAAACTTGATATCAAAACATTAGGGGTTGGTGTCCCTAAAGATTTTATCTCATATCATTCATCCTGAATTTTTCTGTCCCAAAAAAATTTGTGGTTGGGTATCGTCCAAAAGTGGTTTTTGGGGTAATTGGGTACACGGGGTTTGAGGACAAGCATACCGTGACGTATCTCAATACAATGGGTTAGATGGCAGAAATAACATTTTGCGTTGTACATGTGTTTGATCTCCTCTATAAGTTTTCTGTGAGGCCACGAATGCAATGGAGGTAATGCTCTGACTGCAATGTTGTGAAGTCATAAAGATGGATTTACGATTTGTAGAGTGCCTAAGATTTACCATATATACAAATGGGTGATTATGCCATGGCGTACAGTAGGACCTGTGTGGTCCATCTTGTAGAGTTGTTGTGATGACACAGAATACAGTGGATGCAATGTCAGATATATTTGGACGTGATGTCATGAGTAGAGTGCATGACGTGCTGTCATAAATAATGTGGTGTCATGTCATAAAATGTGGATGTGATGCAGCCTTAAACAGTGTTTATGGATGGTACGCAAACATGGGGTGTGATGTCATTTACATACAAAGGGTGTGATAAGATGGAAAGAGTGGGTGTGAGACACAGATACAGTGGTTGTGAGGTAACAAAAATTTTGAATATGTATTGTATACAATGGATATGATGTCATCATATATAGCGGATGAGATCTCATAGATACACTTGTTGTGATATCATCAAAACAGTGGATGTGATGACAGAGATACTGTGGATATGATGTCAAATATACTGTGTGTGATGCCTTAGAAATGGTGGTTTGATGTCATAACGTTGAGATGTGATGTTCTTCTACAGTGCAAAATGCTATACATACGCAGAATGTGATGTCATACCAAAGAGTAGGTGTGACGTTGTCAATACAGAGGGTGTGATGGACACAGAGTATTTGCTGTGATGTCGCATGTTAGGGTATATATTGCCCTAACGTACTGGATGTTGGTTTTCATATATGAGGTTGTGACGTCATAAGTGCAGTAGTGTGAAGACTTAAGGATAGATAGTGATGTGATGTTATAGAGTGCAACTGATGTTCCACACGTATAGTGGGCTGTGATGTCACATCAAAGTGCGGTGTGATAATCAGAGGAGAGGTTGTGATGGCTTAAAGATACAGTGGGTGTGCTGTCCCGTATAGTGGGTGAGACGTCATGTCTGAAGTGGGGATCTGTGACATCTTTAATATACTAGTGGGTTGCTGTTATAAAGAGGATGAGATGCCATCTACAGTGCAAATGGATATCATACATATGCCAAGTGTGAGAGTGTCAGACAACACAGAGGGTTTTGATGTTTTACAGAGTGTGTGTCCGGTGTCATAAATATAGTGCCATAGGATGTCACACGCTATACTGGTTGTGATAATCCTATATATATTGTTTGTGGGTCGTGAGAACCATTGCTAGACTGGGCGGTATGATTGCACAGTTCCAGCTAATGGTGAGGTCAGTTTTGTGGAACGTGTTGTCTATATTTAGAAGTGGTTGAGATGTCGAAAAGAGTGGATTTTTATGTCAGAGGTGTTAACATTTGATTTCCTACATTTGCCAGTGGTAGGTGATGTCAATACATACACATGGGGTTTGTATATAATATTTATGCTATTTGCAGTGATCGAAATATGATATAAGTTGGTTGTGATATCAGATTTGGTGTCTGTGCTAGAACACAAAGGCTTCCTGTGCTCTTGAACACTGTGTGTGATGCCATATCAAGTAGATAAGTTCATAAGGTTAGAGTTTGTGATGTCATAAATAGAGTCAATTGTATGATGTCAATTATATAGTGAAATGTGTTACTCATACAGTGTAGATGGAAATGTCAAATCTTAACACAATGCGTGTGATGTCTTGAATACACTGTATGTGAATGTCATAAATATGTGGATTGTTGTGATGTAGGGTGTGGATATGATATATGTGTAGTTGGATCTGATGGATACATATGCCACCTGTGATCTCATCACCATAGTTGGTGTAGATGGCGTAGACAAAGTGGGTGTGATGACATTATACAGGTGGATCGTGATGGCAGTTTAGAACGGGTATCAAGACACTAGACATAGATACTTGTGTAGTCATACACACGGGGAGTGGAGTGAAAACGTCTATAGTTGGTTAGGATAGTCCAAAACGTTAGTATGTGTCCATGACATGAAGGAATACAGTCGTAGGTGTTCAACCACTCATTAATACCAAGTGAGGATGTTTATTTTTACTGAGTATGGTGTCTAATGCATTAGTAGGTGCTCTTGTCATATTTTCAGTGGTTGTGATGGTCACAAGTTCAGTGTTTGGTTGATGGCCTATAGAGCGGGTGTGGTGCATGAATCGAGTGGGTGTGTTGCCTTGAATTACTGGTCCTTTGATGTAGAAGGGGTGGGTGTTATGTCACAAATTAATCATAGGTTGTCAAAGTATAGTGGGTTTGATATCACACATAATGTGGTATGGTATAATCATTTACTCAGTAATGACCCAGGTAGAGTGGATGCGATGTCAGATATACTGGGTTGATGACATGACAACAGTGTGTTGTGTCATAAAATGTGTGATTATCAA